>RJWT010014070.1:0-21326 GCA_004365215.1 Cuniculus paca
GCTTGACAAGACAGCATAAAACTGAAAACATTAACTCAGATCTAATAGCCATGGAAGCCTAATGACACAGAAAACATCTGACAGGGATCCTCAGAGGATTGAAAATTGATATGAACACAAGTTGCCCATTAAGAACAACATGTCATTTAGTTTTGTACACAATTATCTGCATTTGCCAGTGTTAAAGACTGAAAATGTATTGTAAATTATGGCTAAAACTCACAGGCTTTTTTTTTCAGATCTCAAAGGATACAGTACTTCCGCTTTAAAAATAGGAAGAAATATTTCCCTCTATTCATCTCTGCCCACCCTCCTCTCCACCCACTGAATTGCAGTGAGTGATTGGATCTGCCAAAGGTAAGTAATGAAAGCATCTGTGCTTGAATAGTCCTGGTTAGGATATGCTGAGTTATACGAGACAAATAAGACATGAGCAGTCTTCCAACTCTGCATTACTGTAGCTTCCCACGACAGTCTGTGCAGTAACTGGGTAACATAGGACTGGCATGCTCTGGAAATAAGTTGCATCAAAATCAAGATACAGTTCTTTGCCTTTCGAACATTGTACGCATGATACGTGCATGCCCATAATCTGCAAGGAATTGTATAGTCAGTGTGTGATAGAAAGAATCCTCATGCCCTGGTCTCCTGCCTTATGTTTGAATTCGTCAGCTCTCTGTACCCACAATTTTTACATCTGGGAATTTAACTAAACTCAAAGTGAAAATACTGGAAAAAAATATTGCACCTTCGTTTCTTTTCTGTGGCTATAATGAAATGCCAGAACCTGGGAAATTTATAAAGAAAAGAGAGATGGACCTGGTGGCATCCATTTGTTATTCCAGCAATCTGAGAGGCTAAAGCAGGAAGATCACAAGTTGGAACTCAATCGGGGAAACTTAATATTGTAGTGAAACCCTATCTCAAAATATAAACTAAACAGGGAGAGGGATATAGCTGACAGAGGTCTTGGGTCAAACCCCAGTACTGCCAAAAAAAAAAAATGCTTAACTATGGTTCACAGTTCTGGAGGCTGAAATGCTTGAGATTGGGTGAATATTTTAAATCAGGTTCTGGCAAAGACTTCATTGTAGAAAAGCAAAGGGAAGTGGGTGCTGGTGGAAAAGGAACATGCCAGAGAAGCCAAAGAGCAAGCTGAGGCAGCTGAACTCCCTTTATAACACTGTAGTCCATGATGATGAACTACCCACTCTCCTAATCCACAATGCTGCTTAGTGGTCTCTCCATCTCTCAGTACCCTGGGAACCAAACCAGAATATCATTTTGGTGTGGATAAACCAGTCCAACCATAGTAACACAGAGCATATACATATTTGTCCTTTCCTTGTCATCACTCCCTAAACAATATGGTATCACAAGTATTTATGCAACATTTCCATTGCACTGGGCATTGAAGGGAACAAGGAGACGATCTCAAATACACAGAAGAGTAAGTTATAGGATTACATAAATCCTACATTTTACTCATGAGATTTGAACATTCCTGGATGCTGGTATCAGTGGGGATCCTGGAACTAATCCATTTCTGATCTCTTCACAATGAGAATTCGTCCAGCCTCTATCAGAACAGCTTGTTTCCAAAACACATATGCTATGCTCCTTTTGTCCATGAGGTATGCAGTCTAGGGCAGAACCACGTCATTTTGAATGGCTTCCGTGTGTCACTGCTCTATCCTTTTCCACAAGATTAAATTAAGTTCTACAATTTTAAGCTAAAGTGACAGCACAGATTGACTAAGAGAACATCTACATTTAATTTCCCGAAGCATACTTGTTACATAGATAATTCCCATCTAGTCACTGTACCTTTACACGTTTTAAGTTATTTGCTCCTCTTAAACAAAAATCTGTGGCATTTACCTCGGAGTATGATGGTAAGGATGAACTGACTAAAAACATGTTAATCACTTCATATGGTCTCTGTGCATAGAAGGCAATGAATAAATATCAATACTATGATGAGGAAATTTGTTCTCCAGAACTGACAATAAACAACCTTCTTTGTTACACAAATATTAGTTTGATTCTGCAAATGATTTTCTTCTCTTGAATGCAAGCACTTTCTGTCTTTTAAAATCAAAATAAGGCAGTAGGTGGCAAAATGCTTAGTGGCTGCTGTGTACCCTAAAGGTGCTGAAGTTGGTTGTATTACAGATAATACTGTTCACATTATCCCTCAGAGTTTCTGCAGCATGGTAAAGGTAAAAATGTGTAACTGATGGAATTTCAAATAAAGAATTATTAAAATATTTATTCACTGACCTTTTTGCTCTTTACCTTTTGTCCTTTTCAGACTGTTAATATTCTGGTATAATCTCCATCAATCTTAAGTATTTCTTTCAGTTTTACTCATAATATACTTTTAGTTGGTTCAGAATTCCTATTTTGCTTTCTTCACAAAACCAGGAAAAAACATGTGATAGTATTTGTTAAGAAGCTTATGTCTTATTTTGGGAAAACCAGGCCTTGAGAATGACACAGTGATGAGTAGGTCTCTCATTAAAATAGAGCAAAACATTAGTCAGCTTCCTACGGTATATGCATTACAAAAAATACTTTGGAAGACTTTTTGTATTCTGCACCTAACAGGGTGCCATATGGTAAAAATCCTTTCCTGGTATTAAAAGATGCGTGGGGTGCTAAATCTGTTAGTGGTATTTCATCCCTGACAACTGAAAATGCTGAGATAGTCTATAGACTATTTACATATTTACGATATTCACAGGATATAATTCACAGATTGGAAATTTTTAGATGAAAATAGCAAAGGAGAGCAGAGGCAAGAAAACATAATTTTTTCAGGAAAATGCTTAAGAGAACAAGAAAAAGTACCTTCCCTGATGCGTGGATTAGGGATGACTCAGAACATTGTCACAATAACATTCTGTCTCTTCAAAACAAAAAATTCATGGTAGAGCAAAGAACTTAAACTTTCTTTTGTCAGAGTCCATGTCAGATAATCTTGGCAGGGATGAGCCACTACCTGTTACGTTTACTACGCGCATGAATAGTCCTGATTCTAGGTTTATGATGCAGAGAATCAGATTTATGAAGGGCTTTCTAGACAAGATTTCTTCCTTAGTAATAGATTTATAAAATTAACAACTCTAGAAGTTTCCTTTCCTGAAGAAAAAGAGTTACGAAAATAACAAACTATATTCTAATTTCATGCCTGTATCACTTGTGAATTATCTTTTCCTGAGCACAGAGTAAATGGCCCACAATAATTAATTAATTCATGACCAGAAGAAGGAATACAATGGGAAATGAATTCCATAAGAAATAGAACTAAAAGAGTACAAAGAATTCAAAAAGTTGCAAAAATGAAAAAGCATGAAACCTTAACTTCGTTAAAGAAACTGGGTGTTGTAAAAGAGTGAAAGTTCTTCTGGATTTGACAATATGGTAGACTATGTTAGCATTTCAGACTATTTCTTTACAAATGCTTAGAAATGCTGCAAAAAATAAAACAAACTAGAAAAAAACTCTAACCAAATTTAAAAGAAAGAAGATAAATGACCAGATGCCCAAATGAAGAATAGCAAATTCAAAACCGTAAAGGTACAAGTGAATGTTTCAGTGTGTATAAATGACTGTGTTAAACAATGACACATCACCTTAGAGTAGTAAAAAAATTCTCATTGAAATTGATCAATCATGCAAAACTGTAATAAACAATAAAAGTGGTTGATCGCTTGTCCCTCTGTTGATTGATTTTACACTGAAAACGGCAAAATGCCATAGTTGTTTTGGGTCACTAGTGTGAGCCTATGAGAGTTCACCCTTAAGTGTTAATTGGTACTTAGAAATAGGTTTATAAAATTAACAACTCTAGAAGCTTCTATTTCCTGAAGAAAAAGATTTAAAGAAGCAACAAACTATATTCCAATTTAATGCTAATATTGTGAATTACCTTTTACCTGAAAAGAGAGGTAAATAACCCATAATATTTAGAGTTAACTAGTATTTAGCCAATGAATTTGGTAATATATGTTCAAATATAGAGCCAACAAAAATTATATTTTATGTAATGATGGATATATCAGGTTTTGAAATATTTGTAAAAACAGCAATGTAGAATAAGAAGAAATTAGTGTAGAATGGTAGCATCACAGCTCTTACTAACACTAGTATAATTTTCTGCCTATATTTGTGAACAGAGAAAATAGTACATTTGAGACACAGTTTGGTCAAAATGAAGATGTAAGTTTCTCATCAAGTTCTAGACCCTTGAAATCTATCTGATACCTGATGGAGGTTATTATGTTACTGATTAAAAACCTTTGCTTTATGTGTTATGTCACTTAATCTTTACATGTTCCCTGTGAAATCAGACTTACTCTTCCCTAGCCAAAGAGTAAACTGAGGAACAGAAGTTTGAATCTCTTCTCTTGTATCACATGATGGATAAACTGTGAAACCAGGATTTTGACATATGGAAAATAACTCCACCATATTTGTCTTTATTTTGTTTTTCAATTTTGAACTGAATTCTTATATGTACATTTCTGTACATTTATGTATTCAACTTTTCATGTATCTACACTCAAGTAATCTTTCTACCAATTCATGCACTATATCTTTAATTCTTCCATATATGTTTTATACTGTTTGATATTTTAAGGCAATTTCTATGTAAATGTATCTATGACAATATCCTACACATATGTTTAATGTCTAAAGTAATTATCTGAATTTAAGAGGCATTGTAAACATTCAAATACACTGATATCTAATCTCACATTTCACTTTTCAGGTACAAATGATGAGTTTTACCCGTACATAAAATATCAACAATGGGGCTATGGAACATTCTTATCTCCCCAGAAAGTTATCCTTTGTAGATCATAACTTCCCTCCTGAAACTTTAAAAATTTAGAAGCAGCAAGTTCAAGTCCAGCTGAGGCACTGTATCAGTTTAATGAGACCCAGTCTTAAAAAAAAATACAGTACGAACAAAAAGGCTGTATATGACACTGTGTGAAAGTTCTGGATTCAACTCTCAGAACCACAAAAAGAAAAAAGAAAAAAAGAAGTACAAGTTAGGCAACACAAATTGTGTTTCTTGACCAGATGAAATAAAGACAGACCATAAAAATGACAGGTTAACAAGTTTCATTATATTTTCAGTTTCTGTATAAAAGTCTAAGGATTTTTAAAAATAATCTTAGATAAACAGAAGCAATAATACAGAACAAAAATAATAGACTACTCCAATTAAAACAGATTAGATAATAAGAATAATACTTTTGGGAAGATCTTGATAGGTGAAGTTTAACAATAGAATTACCCAAAAATAAAAGTATGGCAGCAATGCTGAGATTCACTCTGGGTAAGAGTATCATAAAAAGCATGACAAATTATGAATTTGATCCAGTTATAACATTGTACCTCACAAATATGTCTGATTGCTTTGAAAAGGAAGAGGAAGAAGGAAATCTGTCACTCTGGTACCCATCTTGGCTACCAAGAATTTATTGGTTGAAATCAAAGTAGGGAAACAATATAAAAGAAAACAGATGTTCTTGTGTTAATCAACAGGAATAAATGATGCAAGAAGTTTAACTTTATGTGCTGGAAAAATAAAAGGAATAAATTTTAAAAAACAGCAATTTTGGCCTTAAATAAAAAAATAAGTTATACTTCCAAGGTTTTGATGTGCAATTTAATAAAAATCCAAGAAATCCAGTTTTATTCCATAGTCTCAGATTTTAAGAAGTTGATTCAAAGTGGTTCAAAAAGGTGAAAATTCCATAAGACCTTTTTTAACTTCTTCTATTAGAAATATCAAAATCAACTTTCTCAGAAGTGTAAAATAAAACACATCTTGTGACTGATATGATCATGCATTTTTCAATTTTGGGGAAAAATTTTCATGTTACAGAAAAATTCTTTCAATAAATAACAGAATTATATTTACAAAACTTTTTGGATAATAGATAGCAGAAAACAAGTTATTTGCAAATGGATTATGTTCCCTTTACATTGCTGATATCACATGAATATCATTCTGATGGTAAGTACATGGCAACCTGGTTTGGTCCTACCTTCCCCATTTACCATGTTACTCCTTTCTCTATCCCTTGTTATCTCATTTGTAGCCTTAATTTCCATTAAATTATTTCTCTTTTGCCCTCAGTATTGTAGATTGCTCCCTATTGCTTGATATGTTTTATTACTCCCATTTCCACTGTACCAAACAACAGAAAATTTTTCTAAATAATTTGGTTGTCTCTGCTGACAAATACGGATGCATAGACTTTCCTCCCCTGAATGAATTTTCCTATACTAAATTCCACCCTGAGAGATCACCATATCTTTCTTGACTTTAATCTAAATTTATTTTTATTTCAAAAATTTGGCATTAGCCATGATTTCTCCTGAGAATATTAAAACATGTTTACCTTCTTAACTTCCAGATCACTCTACTTTGATATTTCAGGGATTTTTTTAAGTCAAGACAACCATATGTTTTGGGACCAGTTGTGCCAATTTAGACCTTTATCTTCTTTGATCTAGAATGTTCTCTTACAAGCTGTTCAACTTCATTTTCCACATTAACAGATACTTCTTTTATCTAAAATGTACACCTGATATCAGCCGTCTATTTAAAAACCTACCAAACTTCTTGCTTATCTAAAAACATGAATTTTTTAAAAATGTATTCATGATCTACATGGCTTCACTCTCCCTGGTGTTCTAGCTTCTGCTCCTTCTGTGTAGCCTGCACATTAGCAATAGCAGTCCTTAAAAAGTCCTGAGCTCATCATGCTAAACCATGATTACAGGATTTGTCCAAAACTCTTGTCTCTCCCTTATTTAAAGAGACATACACATGTAGTTCTTTTCCTTACAATCAGACAGGTGTATTTCAAAACAGTTCCCATATTACCGAATTGAGAAATTTTTCCCTTATTAGATTAACTTCGTTTCACTATTTTCCCCAATACCTGTGCATTAAAGACATTTCGTATGTTATAATAAAACATTGCCTTATGTCTCTCTCCATTTTTATTATTGTTAGTCTTTCCTCTAACGATAATGATTCATCTAAAAATTTCTTTCATACTCTTCTTTTTAGAGCCATAGCTTGACAAATACCAGATAGTAACAATAAATAATGGTTAAAATGAAATGGGGAAGGAAAAACAGCATACATGAGTTGTCTCATTATTTCACATGAAATAGTATAAAACAGATATTAAAACTCCTCTTGTGAATCTTCCACAACTTATCCTAAATGTTCTCAGGGGATTAATACATGCAGAAGAGGTTACAGTTACTACAGAAGTAGCCCTAACAATAATAGTCAATGATATGCTTCCCTTAGAGCCTAATTTCTAGTACCTAAGATTTAACCACTAATAAATAATAATTTATGTATGTAGATACTGAAAACATGTTTGACATTTTATTTCTTGGAAACTGCTGGTATCTGTGCTATTTTCTAAAACTACCAGTAAAAGATGGTATGCATACTACACAAAAGGAAGCAGAGTTCAATTTAAACAACAATTTTACACAATTAAGTATATACAAAAGGAGATATAATTGATTTTAAAATGTAAACACATATTTGAGAATAAAATCATGACAACTAAAGCTTGATTGTTGGCTCCTGTCATTCATCAGAGACTTCCACACTCAGCTATTTTAGCTCTGACTCTTTCTTTTTTTCCTTTTTTTTTTCTAGAGTGACATGTACTTTTTCTTTAATCTTCTGCTTCCCTGATTAGACTTTTTAAACACTTACCAAAGAAACTTGTGATTAATGACAGCTTGAACTTATTGGACTTGAAGGACAAATGCTTGCTTCACCAGTTAAGGGAACGAGCTAATCAAAATGAAGAAGTGCAGGGCAAGAGAGAACAAGGGAGAGAAACGAATGCAGTGAATCTATATGGATTCGCTTGAAGTGATGAGCTGAACTGTTAACTTTTCATTTACTGCTTCACAAACTTGACACAACCTTTGTCTGTATTAAGAATAATGGAGCAGTTCTTATAAAAAAGTATAAAACTTCTCAAATTAAACCTCCCTTTTATTTTTATAGCTTCTGCTTGGTATTATTCCTGTTTCTTCACAGTAAATGTTTCACAATATCTTTCACAGATTGGAAAGTTTTCCACCTCCACAGTTACAAATCCTACTATAACAAACCAAACTGACTGTCTCTTCAGGGACTATTCATACTTTAGCATGAAATTGAGACAGAACTTTTTATTTGCTAAAAAGGTGACATAATTGTCTTTCATATGGGTTGGCCTCATTCTTTACCTTTCCAATGACCTAAGAGTTGTAGGTGACTCAAACATTTCAGGGCTAGGTTGTTTGTGAACTGCAGATGAATCAGTCTTGAAAAGGAAACAGAAATCTTATTAGGTGGAAGTGTGCCAACTAACAATTAGAGTTTGCCATGTTGATATTTGCAATATGTTTCATCAAAAAATTGCAGGATGGATAGAAACTTAGGCGTCTAGCCATGTAACACAAATGATTATACGTTCTTTCTTTTTAACTAGTTTTTACAAAATAGAATTTGAAAAATATTATGAATGTTCCTGTTGCTTGTTCACTTACTATATTAGTAAATGGAAAAAACAAGCCATGCATTTTACAAATGATATGGGGAATATGTGCTATTCAAAATTATTCCTACTTTGGTTTTCTGAAAAATTTATGAGGATGTGATACAGATGAACATAATGTAACAGAGCCTTTATTATGTTTGAAAATTTTAAGTGTCCTAGGATGTTACTCTCCTTTTGTTACTTTTAAATCTCCAGAGAACATTTATTTGGGTATTTCTTTGACACATTTCTATTCTTAATGTGCTCTATCTGGTAGACAATCACATGGAATAAGAAGATTGAGAGCTGAAAAGTGAAACAGCACTCATGAAAAAAGAACATGGCACCTTCAGGAAGAGAATCAGGGTCAAGAATAGGATTGCTGTATTCGGAGGTCTTAGTTGAAACAAAAACATTATTTATGTATTCGTTTTTCCTGGTAAAGTTGTCGTTTTTCCTACCAACCCTCCTGGAGAATACGTGTTGCTCTGCTTTAGCGGTCCCTAGGGGGCGATGGAGAGAAACGTCACATCTCAAGCAAATTGCCCAAGCGCTCCAAGGCAATAATGGGAACAATATTCCCAAAACTGTTCTTGGACATCAGATAGCTGTTTGACTTGGCATATTTAATGGCTAGTGCTTTTCCATCAGCCAATTTACTGGAAACCCCTCCTTTTTATTCCTCCCCCTCTTCTCAGACACACAAGCTCCCCACCAGTTTTCTCTATTTTCAAACATTTTTAGAATGTTAGCTTTGTCCTGTTAGTTCAACAGGGCTCTTTTCCCTGCCTCGAGCATACAAATGTTGCATAATATTTTTTTAGAAAAAAACAACTCCTCTTCGTGCTTCAGGAAATTACCTTGTAGAGTACCTCATAGGATAAACACTAATATTTAAGCACAAGGTTTAAAAATCACTGTAATATTATTATTATTTTGATTAACTTAACTTTTATTTAATAAGGATTCAGAATTCCTGCTGTTGAAATTATGTGATGAGTTTTCAGTGTGGGCCATTTGTTTCTACAGTGAATTCACCTAATGTACAACCTAGAAATTTAAAAGGGAAAAATTTTAGATTAGAAGCTCAGAAAAAAATGTGTATCTGAATCTGATGTAACATTTTGAGAAGTCACAAAAATAGAACAGCAAAAACAGTGTTAGAAGTGGGAGGAGCGATACTGTCTGACTATAAGACATCATGCTGAAGTAATCAAGATATTGCTCTATTGATGAGAGGATAGACACAGAAATCAATGAAAGAAAAGAGAGCCAAGAGACAGATCTACACAAATATGGCAAAATTACTTCTGAAAAAGATGCAAAGGAAATTCAATAGAGACTGGCCAAAATAAAATAATAGTGATGGCATAAAATGCTGATGAGGATGAGGAGCAATTGAAATTCTCATAATTTGCAGCTGGAAATGCAAAAAGATATTTATATTTAATCAAACATAGAAAAAGTTCAGATATCCTTCAATGAATGAATGTCTAAAAAATGTGGTACATTCATACACTATGCTGTTATATAATGATAAAATGAATGAATCAATGATCCAACAAACAACCTAGGATAAATCTCTAAGACATTTTGTGTAGCTAAATTTTCTATTTCTAGAGATTACATAATATACAACGTTATTAATGTGATATTTCCCAAAAGACAAAATGTGGTATACATCAGAGATTGTCAGGGAATAGAGATGAGGAGGTATATGATTACAAAAAGATAATAAAAAAGAACTTTGAGAAGCAACAAAAATCTTATATATTTGATAGTGGTGATGGTTAAAAGTCTGTATACATATGTGAAAATTCTATAAATTTATACCAAAAATAATATTGGCTGTGTGTTAATTTTTAAAATAAAATTAAAATTTATATTGGAAAAATATGAATATAAAGTTGTGCTTAGTTTGTTTTTACAAATACAAAGGGGAGTTTAAAAAAAGGGTTAATTTGAACGATTAACTCAATAATGCTCTTTAATTATATGATATATTGTGAAGAAAACAAATTTCAAATTAAAGAATAAATGGGTGACATTTCAAAAAATTATTTTGAACAGTATTATAAAAAGATTTGAATTAGTCATAGTTATAATATCCTCCTCTATATATTTAAACTACATGAAAAAGTTCCAAAATCTGCCAATATTTAATTGATCAAAACCTCTAAATGTATTCATTATTCCATAAATGACTGCAAGGAACAGCATGAAGACAGAGGAAAAGGACAATCTGGCAGGAGTTTACTGTAAATAAAATTTTAGTATTTTACTTTCATGAATTTTGGTTTCCTTGTTTTGAAAATGTACAGTCCAAGGAAATCTTTACTTTGTTTTTGCAGTTCCTTCATCCTGTTCAGTGATAAAGGAAAGAAATGAAGGAATATAATTACACCTTGGTGAGGATGTCACTAATAGATAGAGTTAACATGTCAGTATAGTGTCTGATGGTCACATTATCATTAACATCTATGTCCAACACACCTGGGTGACCTTTCACACTCACCATGACACAATTGCAGTGGCACATGAGCAGCACTCAAGTGATGCTAGCTTATTTCCCTGATTGTCCTTTGTTCTTGTTTCCAAATTAATGGAACGTAGAAAAAAGATGGCAGCCAGTACAGCACAAAAGCATCCTTCTTCCTTTATACATAGTTGTTTTATATATCACTTTGTATGGAATATCAGTGTTCTCATTAGCAAAAAAATATGGTTAACTGAAAATGGCTTATTATATAAAGCAGTATGACTATGAAGACTTAGATATTATTGAACAACTTATAAAACTGCTTGCTTCTGTAGATAATTTACCAGACTTCAAGTAGTGAAAAAAGTACACTGAATTCAGTCTCACCTACTTTTGACAATTTCTCAGAAGTAATATTAGTGAAGTAATTGGTCACACATAGTCATAGGCTTTTTGTTTCCTAGTGACGGTTGACATTTCAATGCTTTCTTTAATATGTGAGCAGGAACTACAGCCTTAATCGTTCTTTGGCCTTTAGTACCTCATAGAGTATAACTCCTTAGCTCATTAAGTGTTCATTAATATTGTTTGTATTTCATGTAACTGGTAATAATAAATAACTTTAATATCTACTTCAGAGTCATAATCATGAACATATTTCAGGAGTATAATTTTAATTTTAACTGATACACAAAACATAAAAATGTATATTAATGAGATCCCATGTGATGTATCAATATATATGTTCATTAGGTAATGCCTAAATCAGTTTATCTATATCTAAATCATATCTATATCTTGAAACATTTATCATTTCTTTTTTGGTGAAAACATTCAAAATTATTTCTTCTAAGTGTTTGAAATACACAGCATGTTACTGTTTTCTACAGTTACCCTGCTGTGCAATAGCACCTCAGAAAATTTTGCTTGTAACTGTAACTTAGTACACAGCCCCATGTTCTCCCCTTACCTTAGCTCTCTGGTCTGTAGTTAAACCATTCTACCACTCACTTCTTTTTATTTTCTTTCTGTGTTGTTTTTTTTTTAAACGAGGACTGTTTTAATTTTTATCATTATTACTTTTATTGGTACACTTTTGATATTCATAATGATCACATTCATCTTAGGGAATTTACCCTGGTACATAATATATCTCAATTTTTCTCCCTTCTCCTCCCCTCCCATCAACCCTCTCACCCACCTCTATTTACATAAGCTTTGTTTCCATCTCTTATTTTTTTCTTTTTCCTTCCTTCCCGACCACTCGCTCACTCTTCGTCCATATTGAACCAAAAGGGCAAACAGGAACCAAGATGTTGACTCCTAAGAGACTGCAAGTATGAGTGAGATCATGAAGTACTAACATGGATTTTATTGATGGAAAATCAAAACTCTTCTTTATACTATAAGTTTGTAAACATGAAAATTTGAAAAAAAATTGCCTCTTGTGTTGTATGGATTTCCTTGTGATATCCAACAGGTCAATGTCTGGTTGGGTTAACATGGGTGTAAATGACAGAACACCTCAAAAACGGGATGTTTTGCCAACTGGAGCAGAGATGGGCCTTAGAGGAAAAACAAGGAATCTCCCTAGGAGACACTCAGATAAAAATTAATGATTCAACCAAATTGTCACTATGCCTTGCTAACCTCTGCACTCAGCAGAATGCTGTACCTTTGTTGTTCCTCAGTGAAACTGGGAGTTTGAGTCAGGTTGGGGCTGCATGTCAGTGAAATTCCCTAATCCCCTCACGAAGATATTCATTCATCTCTGTATCAGAGTTTGTTAACCTAAACTCAGCAGCGTTGATTTTTTGACTTTACTGCAACAAGTACTATTGAATTACATTAACTGGTGTATAATATTGAATGTTTAGTTATTAATGAACAATTGCGGGACACAGCTTATTTTTAACTGTATGGGAAACACTGTATAGCCATGCCTTCCCCAAAAGCGAAAAAATATAAAAATTTTGTTCATAGGTAATATTGCTTCAGGATAACGATGCAAAGGTTGCTATATCATTTCATCTTTCTCTAATAATATTTTGTATTCACAATGCAGAGAACAGAAAGACATAAACCTTATAAGGGTTAATATGAAAGATATAGCTTAAAGATACTCTCTCTTAAATGTAGCCCACATTGGAATTTTTCTCTTAATTCATCAGACTCCTTATTGAGCATTATAAAATTACCATAAAGTGCCTTTGGTGTCCTCAGATTGTCAACAAACTTTACCAGAATTATTCGTGCCCATACATGGTAGATTTCTTGCCCTTTTCCTGCTTCTCTTGGCTCTTTATGAATAATTTTGTATTAGCAGCTTTCTCTCATACTTTGTAAAATACTCCTCCTTTGTCTTCCATGGTTTTGAATTTTGGTTGCTGTCCTTGACCACAGAATGGTACGTGCCCCCTTATTTACTCTACCTGTAGAGTCATTGTGTAGACACTTCTCCAGCTGTACCTTAGGCCAGGAAGCCTTTACTTTCTTACAAAACTTTGCAATCAGCTTTATTATTTAATTCATTTTGAATATATTATGGTACATTATAAAATGCAAGGTGTTTTTTCTATTTTGTTTTATATTGCTATTGTTTTTATAATAGCTAAAATTCTCAGAGAAGATATAGGAGTATTTATGTAAAAGAGAAGAAAATCAAGAGGTAAAGAGGAAAAGTCCTTTGACTCAGGTCTCTCAGTAAATTTCTGAAATATTTATAGCTCCTATTTAGGCTTGCCAATTCCTCTATCAATGCTCTTTCCACACATTACACTATATCTAGTTTATCTGCTGGAAGAATTAAGCAAAAGCAAGCAACTTAGTTTATCTGTTGAAAGAATTAAGCAAAGGCAAGCAACATTTTTAAAACACTTCCTAAAAAACTTACAAATTTTAAAATTTCTAACATTGGTATTATTGACTTACTCTTTTCAAAATATAAATATTTAATAGCCATAAATATGCCCTGTGCTTTAGAGATACATAACTAATCCTAAAAAATCAGGTAGTATTATGACAGGAAAATTTAATATAGTCAGCCTCTTATTACTCTTCTGTTCTTATTAATTTTGCATGAACTATAACAATAAATTAACTGTTAATATTCACTGGTTGTAGGAGATGCAGATGAATGTTTTTTAAATTCTATGAAGGTTAAGGATATATTCTAGCATAGGAAGAATCAATGAAAGAGGAAAACAAAACGGAAAATACAGTCAAAGGCAATGCCTGCTAGTCAAGAGAATCTGTGTGCAAAGGCTTTATACGTATCATATTTTGCTCCTGTTGCTTTTTATTCTGTATCATTTAATAGAATGCATTTATTAATAATCTGAGAGGATTAAGACAGTATATCATCAATGAATGTTCCAAAGCTGCTAATCAATAGTACAGAAACACAAGTATAATCATATAATCACTGAGGTAACTTTGTTATTCGAATATTTGTAATATTCATTATCTAAAAATAACACATACACAGTAAGAAGGTCATGAACACCAGCTACTATAATACTAGCTAATATTATAGAATAAAATCAATAACAAAATAGTTTAGCTCACATTATGCATAGTGCCTATGACTATGTACATATCCTGCACATAACAGCACCCAAAGTTTTGCAATTTTCCTACATAATTCTAATATTTAAAAGTTGATTAGAATGTACTTACATGTTACTTCCTTTTGAATATTATTTTGTCTTTAAGTTTTTGCCTTAATTTTTATAGCTATTCTTTATTTTGAAAATGTGAAAGCAATATTTATCTCATATTACTGCTTGGTAGGTAATTGCATTATTATTCCTTTTCTGTTTTTCTTTGCTATTAAATATTTATGTCTTTTGTTTTAAGTTTTAATCAGTTTTGTTGTTAATGGGCTCAGCATGGTTTGATAATTTCACTTTCACACCAAATTTGTGTTTACTTCCTTATAAAGTTTACCTATCCTGGGTGAATTCTCTCTTTATATTCTGCCATACTTTTATAAAGAGACATATGTAATAGTAATTGAAGCATTACTGTTTGTCTTTTTGTTGGCATTTCTTTTGTATAGATATTATGGGGTCATTGATTATAATAACTAACATATTGTCAAAATGACTCACAATTCCCTAGTTTTCAACAGGCGTAGTTTTGGTTCTATTAAGCTTGAAGTTTTGAAACACCAACAAAAATAAATCTATTTCTAAGGAAACTATATCCTTCATTCTCCACTCTAAAATCAAGCCAGCCCATTTCACATTATCTCCAGATGCCTTCTAGCTTTCTGCTAGTAAGATTTCTTGATTCAAATATCATATTGGCTTACCATCTCTACTTTCTTGGGATGGTCTGGGGTGCAGATCTCGTCTACGCCTTTGACATTGTTTTCCCTTGCTGAAAAGTATCACCATTTAAGAGTGGATATTAAAGTTTTGTCAAAAGTGTCACTTCAAGAATGTAACCATTAAATGGTAGGAGTTGTGGCACATGTTTCCAAAGACCTTAATCATCAGTAAATGTCTTCAGGCAAGAAACAAATTCTCATGTCAGGGCTAAATGCATCACAGATATTCTATCAATGTTTCTAAACAAGTGAAGGAATGAGGAAAAGAGCACCTGTTTACAGTGGGCTTAAAGCAAATCATGTCCAAATATAAGGGTAGAGTGTTCTTGATCACTTTCTGGCTCACTCATGTCTTAGAAGATGCAAATCTCTCTAAAATGAGACCATTTCTGTACTGACCTAAATAATAGTAATCATATTTACAACTCCATGCTCTAAGTCATTTTTTGGGGAATCATGTAAACTGGATTCTTTTAAGATCACTACAATCCCTACAAGTAGCACTTCTAGAAAACAGTCCCTTAGATTTCCTGTCTAAGAACTAGACTTTGCTGTGATATTGATAGACAGACAAATCAAAACATCGATCTGCACACTGTAGTTTATTTACACTTAGTAGACTATGAAATAGATTCGGGAGGAGGAGTCCTTGCATAGAATACCACGTGACCCAAACAGAAAGAGTAAAACTAATTAGCCCAAATCCTGTTAGCTTCCCCCAATTTTTTACAGTTTGATAAATTAATGAGTAATTCTTCATGCAGTGATCCTACGTTGCCATCATTTTCATGCCCAAGTCAGTGATATGCAACCCACTTCTTGTGATGATGTATCATTTTAATGGGGGAAGTTCTTTGGTGATTCAAGTTATATTGTCTGTTATCTGTGAAGTTCTTAGTGATAGTTCTAAGGGTAATTACTTCTTTCAATAAGAAAATTATATGATGTGTTTCTTGTCCAAATATCCTAACACTCGCAACCTTTTCTTTACTTAATGTTATAGATAATTTGAAAGTGAATTATTTTTCTTTACTGACCTTAAATTTTTAGTTCAAAATTTCTTTGCACTTTAAATATTCTTCTAATTTTTTCCTGATATATTGTTTAAATATTTTAGTAAATTTTATCCCTTTTAATTTTACTTCCTTTTTAATATTAACAACAAATTTACACACACTGAATACATACTGTTTTTTGGAAAACTTGTAGTTTCATTTTTAAATGTCAATATTAACCCATGTTTTTTGTAAGTGACTTTCTCATCTCATTGAAAAAATTGACTTTGCACCATTGTACTTCAACGACTATGGACTTCAACCTATTCAGTCAGTTCACAAATGCATACCTTCATGCCAAGAGTTATTCTCTATCCAAGGGTTGCAATTATCAGCATGGGAGAAGAGGTTGCTGCTCTTTCAGATGTAGTATTTTGATGCAGAAATACAGATAGTAAAAAAATAACAAAAAATAAGTGAGAGCATATTGGATTAGAAATAATTGAAAAACAAGATTTAATTTAAAGGGTTATGATATCATATGTTAATTAGGTATACACTTTATACTAAAGGATCAAACAAGTCTTCCCTGAAGAGTTAACATTGAAACTGACATCTGAAATTTTGAACGATAATTTTTGCTACTGCTGTAAATTCTTCCTTTTTTTATGTCATTTTGTTTTGTTTCTTTTTTTGGCTTTTATCATTAATGTTGTTATAGTTATTATTACTTGCTTTCAAATTTACCCTTTATTTTGTGATGTTCCATGAATCAAATTTGGGAAACACAGTCATGTAATCCTGTCCAAATTAAGATGCAAAACAATTCTATTGATTCCCCCAAAATTTCTGTTGCTGCACATTATAGTTAGTATCACACACAAAACCAGCCCCTGGTAAAAGCTTATATGTTTTCTAATATTGTGGTTTACTTTTCTAGAATTATAAATACATAGAATCATAATATAAGTAGCCTTACCTGTCTGATTTCTCTTATTTAGCATATGCATTTGAGATTCACTAAAGATATGTGTGTGTGCCACTAAATTGTTCATTTTATTGTCGAGTAGTATTTCATTGTTTGGATATGCCACAATTCACTCACCCATTCATCAGACATTTAGATTTTCCCTTGTTATGGTTTGGGTCTGGATGTCACTCCCGAAGTCTCATGTAGTCATAGTTTTTTCAGAGGTGGTTGAATTTAGAGTATGTGATTGATTCATAGTACAATACTGGGATTATGGGTGCTGGGATTAAAGATGGCTGATTGCTGTATGAGTCCACTGATTGGACTGGCACTGCCCTTATCCCAGTAGACTAGTACATTATAAGGGACAGAAGAGGTTTCTCTCTCTCTCTCTCCCTCTCTGTCTCTCTCTCTGATTGTGTTTGGTATCTTCTGTCATCATTAGCAGTTGCCTCTCTGGCGTGTGCCACAATGCCTGGAGTCAGTTGATTATAGGCTGAAACTGCAATGGCAACCAGAAACACTGAAATGACACCAAGGATTTGGAGGCATATTTATTTATGTTGATGGTACTGATCAGCTGCATACCCAGAATATCAGGCCCTGATCTCTGGTGGTCTAGGGTTTATATGAGATAAGCAAGCAGGAAGTAAGGAGGCAGAGTGGATTGTCAGTTGGGGGTTGGTTTATACAATGTGCATCAGAGTGACCATCTATGAATCACAGTGACCAGTCATTTCTAAGAGACCAGACGCAACTGGATCTGGAACCAGAACTATTATCTATATAATGAAACAAGTATAGTGACTAGGGGGCTATTTTCTGTTGCGTTTCCCCCTCTTTTAGTTTCTCCAGCAAATCTTTTCTGGACACGTTACATGTGATCTTTTGAGACAAGGCCCAAGTAGAAGCAGTAACATTAGCGTTGTTACTGATCCTAAGATGGATCCTAGCCAAGCTCCCGAAGATAGTCTTATTACAGAGTTTTTTCCTAAATTGTTTTTAGGAAGAAATATAATTTAGCCCTGTCTGTTCTATAACATTCCTCTGGCAAGGTAGTGAGGGAGTTAATCTGATCTAGGAGAGTGTCCAATGTGCCTTGAATGCTCATCAAATCTTGGTCAAATATTTGATTTATTGTTCTATTCTCTTGGGGAAACTGTTCATAGAGTTTAAGGCAAAAACACAACTAGCAAGGGACAAAGAAGCAAGGACTGTTGTAAGCAGTCTGAAAAGACAAAAATCAAGTGCATAGGTATAGAAGAGTGCTGTAAACAATGTCTTCAGGCTTTAGCTGTGTGCAGACTGATCAGCATCCAGAGTGACCAGAGAAGGACTTTGAGTGTACTGTCTCTTCAGAGTGAGCCTCAGAGGAGCTGTCCAGGTAAATTTTTCTGCAGATCTGAGGTTGGATTTACGAAACTTATATAGGTAGTTAATATGTATCTGAGTTATGTGTGTGTGCAGGATTATCTACAGATATAGCTGGTTTTTTAATTGGTTACAAGCTGTATGTAATTTTTACTTAATCTAGTTTGTGAGTTACCTGTGCTACAAATGTAGGCCTGTCATTGCTGCTAACAATCAAGGGTAGGCCATATCGATAGATGATTTTTTTACAGCAGGACCCTACAAACTTTTATTGTCTTTTCAGTATCGGTAGGAAATGGGAGGTCAGGGTGGGTGATGGACTTTGAAGCCTGAACTGACTGCAGAGGTGTGGTTGCCTGCACAGCAGATTGAGCTTGGAAAATATATTGTGGTAACAGGACTGGCGGTTTGGTTTGATGTTTCAGGCAATTGGATCCCCAGAGATGCCTTAGGTCCCTGAACTGGATTATTTTGTGTCATGGGTGGCAAGTTTCCAAACATCAGCAGAAAGCAGTTTGCTCTGCAGATCATACCTACAGGAGAGTTTTGGACAAAATAGTTTTGTCCAGGGTGACCACAGCATGTCTAGCCTGTCACATGTCATTCCTAACAGAGTTACTTCCATCTATAAACAAGGTCAACCCAGAAACTGTCAGGAAGTCCATTTTTAGAGAAGTTCATCCCATTATAGCATGTAGCAACTGAACAGTTAGGTCTTTGTCTATGGGGAGCTTTTCAGCTTTCTTGATCAGAAAGATAGTGACTGATAGAGCATTCAGGCAAAAGGGGAGTCACGTCCTTAGTGACTGGATCTAAGGACTTGCATAGGTAGGCAACTAGGTGCTCCCAGGGCTGACAATCTGAGTAAGCATTATTGTTTTTGTGAACACAGGATCTAGATTTTATAGAAGCCAGCAGACCCAAGATTTGTGGAGATTTTTTTTTCTTGTAATCAGTCTCTGCCAGATATTGCAGCAGAGTTTTTATACCTTTTCAGCAGTCAGCTTGAGTGCCAACAATCAGAAATGCAGTGATCTTCTCCAAAGAGGGTAAATAAGTTTTTGAATCTCTGGAGTTTGAGTCCAGGTCAGTTAACCTTTGAGTCCAGAACTGGGGTCTTTGTGAAGAGGAACTGACTGACAGGAGTCAAGCAAATGCAGAAGTCATTCTTTAGGTACAGGCAGGTGTACCAATGACTGAGGCAATGTATGCAGAGGACGATCATAGTGGCATCAGTAGTTTGGAGATCTTAAACTGGCTTTACAGGCAGGAGAGGTGTATTTCAGCAGTTTGACAGTCTGTAAACGTTTTGTGGTTTTGAAACTTCTGGATGTGTGGTTGAATTTCTAGCTGAGTCTCCCATGGCATGGGATACTGTTTGATGAAGGTTGGAGTTGTCCTTGGGTGGAGTTTCACAATCAGAGGCAGGTGGTCAGGGGTCCAATCTGAGGGCCCATGGGACAGTGACAGAATTGTGGAGCTGGAAGGAACAGAGAAACAGCTGTCTCAGAGAGGCTAAATCTGTTGTTAGAGCCTCCCTGAAAATAGTGGGAGAGTTTCCAAAACATTGTGGCAATTGAGTAACATTCAAAAAGTGTGTATGGGCTGGGAACTGAACAATGTAAGATTATGGCTACATTGCTGACAGCATGGAAATCTTGCTCAAAATGATTAACAGTCTATCAGGATCTCAAACTGCTATGTGGCTGGATGCCTATTTGTGCATCCTGTGACTTCTGAAAGCAACAGGGGTCATGATGAGGCAGTGTGATTGATGGCCAGGGCCAGAGGTGAGTATTTAGCCTATACCTATGGGAGAAGAGTTTTTAGAAATTTAGGATTGTGCTTATCTGTCTCTGGCTGATGCAGTCATCACTTCCCACTTGGAGAACAGTCAAAGTGGAATGTGCAGAATTAAATGAGAGGGAGGCTGACTGATTTGGTGCAAATGAGATGTCCTCTCTGACTGTAAGCTTGTGCCTGGCAGAAGGGTCAAGAGACAAGAGTGCCAGTGGTCCTGGTGATGGTAACTTTTTGACAGAGGGAGCCTTTGAAGAGAGTTCTATTACACTGTCTACCAGGGGACTCACATATTTCCCCCTGACTTTTGCAATTACCATGGGATCTTGGTATGTCCTATCTATTCAGGCCCATTAGAGTGCAACTTATCTGTCAGGGCTGACAGTCCAATTTTTCCTCCATCAAAAGGGAATTCAGAAAGAATTGTTGACAGTCATCTTGGGAAGGTGTTAGATGATTCCATCTGACCAGGATAGTTGCATATCAGGGGTGATAGAGCCTGTGTGGCCAAATCCAGCCAATGCCTAGCTGGAAATAGTTCAATTGGCTGGAAGTAGATGAGTCAGGAACATAGAGTGAAGTTATAGGTGTTGGCAGTAACTGTAGCAGTTGATGAGGGTGCCAAGGCAGAATTCTTAGGAAGAATGGGTCCCTTTTTCCTTTTATTTATTTATTTTTTTCGAGATGGAGGGATGGTTTGGTTTCATTTTTCACTCTGTAGTCATCAGGAAATCTTCTTTTTTTATTTTGAAAAGAATACAACCAAACAAAACAAAACAGAGTAAAG
>RJWT010014071.1:0-21319 GCA_004365215.1 Cuniculus paca
TATATATAGACAGATGACTAGATTGATAGATATATAGATGGATATATAGATAGATTGATAATTATACTACTAATCTCTATTAGTTCATCAAAAAGAATGATTTGTGTTTTCATTATTTGATCATTTTTCATGCCTGTATCTTGTAATCTGAGTAACTACTTTGAAGATAACAATATGCAATCTATTAACCATTGTTAATCTCCTATTATTTTGTTTTGAAATTGTTTCATCACATTTATTATCTTTTCTTTTTAAAATAAAAACATAGGAAGCAGAAAAAAGGCCCAGAAATAGAGAGAATCCAGACTCCAGAGTTGAGTTGGAAGATGTCCTACGAGATACAGTTTGGAAGAGGCAGAAGAGGTATAAGCTGTGGGGAAATTCCTATTATTGGAAATGGTGATAGAAATGTCTAATATTCAGCAGGAAAACATTTGACATGCATACAACACAGGTAAAAAGCTTCAAGTTTTCTTAAAATACCAGTACACAACACTTTCTCTCTCTGTCTCTGTCTCTGTCTCTGTCTCTGTCTCTGTCTCTGTCTCTTTCTATTGGGTTATACAAAAGAGAGACACTAGACTAGCTATAAGACAAGATGGTGAAATTCAAGGTTTAGGAACAATGAAGAACATTGTTGTCTAGAAAAAATATCGGTCTAATCATCCTCCATACCCTAAATCCCCAGAAATATTGGGATGGGGCATTTGAGACAAATTTTTAAATCCTGTAGTAAAAGGCAACTCAGACTATTGGCTGCCTTCTCTACAACCGGGGTTTAATATTTGGGATGTATATTAGGAATGAAAACCTAATGTATTATTTGTCAATGCAATAGTAATAATAATACATGTATTTATTGAATATTAACTCTTGTTAATAACACAGTCCTAAGAAGTTGACATCTAAAGTTAAACTTAGGTCTTACATGTTTAAAATGATTTCTTAGGTTACAACTTTTCTGGAAAAATCAGTATCTGAAACAAAATACTGATTTTTTCTAGATCTTGTGGTCCTACTTAAAGACAATCATAAATTATTCATTGAAAATACATTGTTAAATTCCTTAGGTGTATATTTTAGTTAGATAAATTTTATATTGACAGTCAATGAGTAGTTATAATTGTTGCTTGTAAAGAGACATAAAAATGCATCATTATTTGGCAGGAAATAAGTCAAAATCAAAATGAGTAAAAACTATACACATAAACTATATGCTTGTATGGGTAGATTTATTTAACAGATGTATCTGCATTAGTTGTCATCCAAGATTAGGGAAATTTTACCAAATAAACTTAGTAAGAATAGCTATACTGAGCTTCCTTCAATTGAAAGTCATTTTTGGCTCCACTTTGAAAATGACTATAACTCTATTTGTGCTCCTATATAGAATTCTGTTCACCTTTTTAAAAATTTGGAGGTTTAAAAATGGCCAGATAAAAGTCATTGACTTTCAAAAGGCATGAATAAACCCACTTTTGATAAAAAGTAAAGTATAATCACATTTTTATAACTTCTCAAAATGAGAAAACATTTTAATTTTCTGTTCCAAATCTTCAAATTTTCACTTGGTTAGAATCTTCTATGTGACAACCATGGCTATTTTTTTTTATATCCTTTAAGTCTAAATTATATCCTTCTAGAAATTGTGGGTAATACACCAGCGACCAGAGCCCTTTCAAGACAGGTGGTTTTCCCTTTAGTTAATGGGGAAGACAGTTTTAATACATTATGTAAAATGGGAGTGAAATTGTTGACCAATTAAACTCAACCTGATCAACTGGTCACCACGCATGCTCATAAACATGTGGAACTATATAATTTGTTATTGATATCACATATTCACTCAAAGTATTATTATATAAACATTGCTACCAAATTTAATTTTAACACTCGATGGTAGTACATAGGAGCGATTTTAACCATTCACAGTAATTTATTTTTATTGGCTATCTCTCTTGTCTCTCATTCAAGTACAATCCAGAGATTGTACACTTTGCTTTAACAGAACAAATGATAGTACCAAGAATAAACTAGAATGGAAAAACAGAAAAAGTAAAATGATTGCTAAGTTCACAATTAAAGAAATTAAATTTGCTCACTTCTGCAGGTGACAGGACAGCATGAGTCACATCATCAGAACCAAGAGTCTTGGAACTCTTGAGTGGTCTATGTGACCCATGATTAAAGGATAAGTCAGTGAACTTTGTACTAGGAAAGGAAGCCAAAGAGGAAGAATTCAATATAAAGAGGCACATCGAAGTGAGTGGAAGTTACTCAAAACACTATAGGCAATTAAGGTCATAAGGTAATAACTAAAAAAGTCAAGGAGCCCTTGCCTCCTCTGAAGCATCACACATCAGTTCAGGAATCATATCAACATGTGGAGTCAAATAGAGATCAAAATAAATCCAGGTAGGGATACATAGCTGGGTGTAGTGCTTAAGGACAAGCTTAGAAAATACAAATCCCATAACTTCAAGGATTTATCCTGATCTGAGATTTTCATTACAATGTTCAGAAGGAATGTGTTCCTACCATTGCAAAGCTATCCTGAATGAAACAAACAAGTCTAAATAATACCACCCTTGGTCAAATTGGAGCTTGTATTCCCTGATGAGATTTACATGTGGAATGGTTTGCATCTCAACCCACCTGCTTGGCTCTCAGCGTTCCCACCAGAGAGGCACTGCTTTAAGTCCCATGCAGCAGAAGGCCTCAGGGGAAGTAATATATGAATATATTATACAAATTTGCATGTCACCATGGAGTTTTGAATTTCAAGTTCAGTAACTGTCACATTGTGGTAGTGAAATGAACCCAGATTTTGGACAGAATTGGTTTGAAACTTCCTTCTCTGCTACTTAATTGTGCCATCTTGATCCAAATAGTCAACTTGTGACAGGGTGACATTAAAATATATGGAAAATGCCTAGTAAACATCTCATTCATGCAGATGCCCAAGATATGGTCATTTTCATTTGTTTCATTAGAAATTAAGAAGAAAATGCCTAGGAAGTAGATGATGCAGGCAGAGTCTAACAAAGTCAAAACCACTTCTTTTCTTTAATAAAATATCTAAATATCCAAAAAAGAAAACACTGTTTTCTCTCAAGGTTAATTAGAAAAATTATTAAGTTTTTGTTGCTGCATTTTTTTTTCTTATTCTCTTCCTGCATGCATGCAAATAGGGTATCTGGATATCCCACTGCTACCTCAAATTTAATGTGTCCAACATAAAATGTAATGTTTGCCAACAAAACTGTTCTTCCTCATGAGTTCTCCATAACCGTTAGTGGCCCCCATAGTCTTTCAGTACTCTGTTATATCCAACATAAACTGAAAATTGTTATTTTTTGTGTGGTGGTAGACAGGGGAAACCCAGTGTTTGTAATCCTCTCTGAAAAATTTGGAAATATATGTACACTTTGATTTGTCGCAAAGGCAATTGTTATTCAAATTTAGCTGATAGAGACAAGAGATGCTAAAATATCTACGATGTCAGGAACAGTCCTTCATATAGAAGCACTGGAATCCCAAATTATTATTGGAGCCCTATTAGGAAACACAAATGGAATCTACCTTTTCAAACACCTTATGCCCATCTTCTACTTTCCATGCCCGATTCTGTTGTCCTAGTCCAGGTTCTGCTTCACCTTGAATTATAGAATGTTAGATGGAAAAGAACTTGAAAGCCATTTAGATCAGAGAAACGTGGCCAAATAAAGGTTAATGTGGTGACAGGCTATATAGCTACTTAGAAAGTTTGACCTCACACTGGACTGACCTCTTCCACTGACTTCTAACTTTTGCTTGAGGTTATAATATTACCTAATTATTCACCACATTCCAATTTACTTTCCCTTTACAGAAGAACTACTCCCAGAACACGATCTTTCAACTAAGTGCAGTTTATGCTGTCTGCCCTCCCTTGCCTGTTGAATACACATCCCTCAGTCTAGCATCCTGGACCACCTGTGACCTTGACCCACTAGGCCTTGTATTGCTATTTCACCCTACTCTCCTTCTGCTATCTTTGAGTGGCAAACGCTCATCCTGGCTAACTTCCAAGATGCTCCATTTGCCTAAAGTATTCACCCTACTCCTCTGTAAAATCTTTACTGATATTGAAATATCTCCTCTTCTACAAAACTTTTTAAAAGATGTCCTGACCTATGTTTTTTCTCTCTGTATCACCTTTAAGACTTTATGGCCATTACTGGAATTATTATGACTTGCTAGGCACTTTAGCTGTTTGAGTATTTTGTTCTCTTTGAGGACAAAGACAGCTAATATGCATTAATTTAGTTATATCGTATTTTGTATATATAAGGTGGACAGAAAAAGGTTGGAGATAGAAATAAAAGACCTAGCATTTAATTTTGGAGAAACATTCAGAAGAAAAAACAAAAGTTTCTACCCTTAAGTATTTAACTGAGGAAAAATTTAAAACACTCATTCTCACTTCTCAGGTCTTTTTTGCATTGTAATTGAAATTTATTGGAAATGTGTGTTTATTTTGAATAAAACAGAAAGGAATGACATCATCTTTGTTCTTTCTGTTGCCCTCAGTGAAAGCTTCATTTATCTTTGCCATCTATCTTATTCTGTCAGCAGTAAACTGGAAACCTCATTAATAAAAATCAGAGTAGATTTCTACCTCGTAGATGAAAACTCCTAAAGTATCCTCAAGATGAGGACATCTAACAGTCTGAATAACTGATGACCCTAAATAGGCAGAACCAGTTGATTTACAATCTGATTTCAAATCATAATTATGGAAGGACAGATCTTTGCAAGATCTAATCATTCACTACTTCCAATAAGTAGAGCTGAGGAGTGGAATCTAGCTAAACTCTTGCAGCTATAAGTATGTGATTCATCTCTCTCTCTCTCTCCCTCTGTCTCTGAGGAATAAATCTGTTCATATCTTCCAAATTACAAGTTTTTCTTATAGTGTTTCTATATGAAAAAGTATCCTCTGGTCAAGTAGGTCTAATATGAATGAGACAAAATATATGGCTAGAATTTGTAAATATAAAATCAAAGAAATAAAATATATGAAGAGCCTATACTAAAAATTTAGAACAGAAACTCAATCTTTAGATCATGAGCCAAGTAGCTCATTGTTTTATGTTAATCTTCAGATTCTAATACTGCACTAGAAATCAAGTTGTAGCATGATTATAAATTTCTCAAGTTATTTTAGTTTTGGTACAATGGTAAAACTTTCAGTAGTACTAGAGTTGAAATTGTCCCATTTTTAGAAAATTGATTAGATTTTTTTCAGTTTTAGATTACAGAGTGATTTTTAAGGGGCTGTTTTCTCTGAATTTAGAATATAAGATATTTTTAGAGCTGAAATTATGTGATGATATAAGGTAATCATTATACTATGCTGTAATTTAGTCTTTTCCTGCAAAAATTATACATTTGCTATTAAAAATTTATTGCACAAAATTCAAGACTCGTATTCAACCTACAATTTATAGTAATTTGCCCTTTAAGTTTTACTCTTTGAACTTTAGAAATATAAATGATTATGTCATACTTATGTCAACTTTTACATTATGTCATAAGATGTTAGATTGTATCATGCTAAATTGTGTCATATTTTAATCTAAGTAGATGTAAGTAAGTAGATGATCTGGAAAATTATTTTGCAGTTTATTAATGGCTTACATTAGTTCCTGAAAAACAATTTTTTTTTTTTTTTTCAGAAAAAGGGCATGCCACTTCTCTGCTATTTGCTCCATCAAGTCATGTTTACTGTAACCAGGAGATGAAATTTCCAAACAAATCCTGGTGTTTACAGCACTTGGAGAGGCATGTGGCTTGCCATTCCAGTTTCTAACAGGCATCTGCCCCACCTGCTTTCTGGCGTTAGCTTAATAAGTTGCTTGGGCCACAGCACAAGTGTGAGAACATGAGAATGTGAGATGCCACAGGCCAGGTGACATGCCAGTGCTGAAAAGCTGGTACATGGCAGGATATCACTGTGTACATAGAAAGGCCACATGCCACATCAAAATGTAGCAGCCACTTCTCCCAAATTAGATGAATAATTTTCTTTCCATTATGTTCTCAAAAACATGTTGCAAAACAATGAACATTGAGCTAGACTAAGTAGAAGAGTTCCGAGTTGTAAACGAGTGACAAGTGAATATTTGTATTTAGTTTTGAGCTTTTGACAGGTAGAATTTTTTTAAAATTATGCTTATGTATAATTTGAGAAATACTTTTTTGAGGCAACAGAAAGCACTCTTATAGGTAAAAGTCAACTGACGTGGTAAAATGCTGCAATTCCTTTTTGTCTAGTTAATAGAAGAAATGCAAGGAGTTAATAGAAGAAATGTCCTAGGATCTCATACAGTTCTTCTTAGTTTTCTCTGAGTTCCATACTTCTGTGTGCTATCACCAAGCCCATGCTGCTAACACCACTGTAGCTGAATTCATTTCAAGTGTTGGCAGGAAAGGATAAGAAAAAAAATAATTGCACTTTTACAATTCTGTTGGATCTAGTGAAGGTTACTGAATTCATAAATGTGCAATGTCAGGTAACCCGAAGTATTTTCAGAGTTCTGACTCTACTGCTGAATAAGTATGTGAACATAAAAGTTGAATACAATTTCTGTGCCTTAGTTTCTTTATCTTAACAATGGAAGACTCAATCTAAAGCCAATATACTTTGGAAGTTTTTGAAGAATTATTGATGAGAATTTTTTTTCTTGATGAAGAGGAATCAGCAGATATTCCAAAAGAATAAAAAGGATTTTTGACTGTGCAATACAAATTTTAAACAGAAAAATTATCATGGAATTTGTGATGATTAGTATTTTTCTAGCATGGTATATTTTCAAACATAAAGTTTTTCATTTCCTTATTTTTTCATCAGTTTATGTACTATGAGCTTCACGGAACAGAATCAGCATGGATATATCCTGTTTTTAGATCTCACATAATGATAGGTAGGAATAAAAGAATCGTTTTTTAAAAAGCAAAAACTTTATGAATATGTGGAAAGCTGTGTGATTTTAGTTTGTAATTTAGATTCACATACTGGTTCTTAGCTTTCACAGCTGGTCCATAACTTCCCTGAAATAATTCTCCAGGCTTCAGAGTGGAACTGAGTGTGCCCAGTTGGTCCCGTTTTAGATGGATGGACTTGTGGTTTCGAGGACTGTCCACTTTCTCCAGGAACACATTTTCCTCATCTACCTAAAAAAGAGACCACTAGTACTCTGCTAGGTCTATAATGTTACGTTGCCTAATAAAGTTATTTTGGAAAGTTTATTTCCTTTCTGTTTGCTGAGTAAATTATTGCTTGTAAAAGGTTATGCTTCTCCTGAGACCATTGGAAATAAAGTCCCTGTTCTTTTTACCCAAAGTCTGGGCAATTTCCAGCATCTTTTAAGCCTGGAGTTTTAATAAGAATGTCATCCCTTTGAAATAGTCTGTGAAGTAGAGATTTGACGCTCAGGCACTGCCTCGTAAAGGATACATGTACTGAGAAGATAACAAGGGAATCCCGAGACCATGAGAGACAGCTCCCATTAGATCAGAAATTGGTGTTCAACAGAGTGCAGGTGGGTGTTGGAGAACAAGTATGGATCCCCAAACAAAATATTCAGACTGAACTTCTATGCCCTATGTGTAAAAAGAAAATTCAGCATTGGCAAATATATTATTGTTGTATGTATATTTCAGTAACGATTATGAAGGAAAATACATTATCCTTTGTTCGAAATATCAAGTGTGTACACTGCGTGAATGCTATAATTTGTAGAATTGTAGCTCTAAAATATTTTACAGGTAGTATAAGGACAAAATAGTAAACCAAGTAAAAATACACAAATAAACGAAATATTTTTCCCCGATATTTCCTTTCTCCTTCTTTTGGTTTGCATTGCTTTATTTCTCATTCATATTGTTCCATATTTGTGCATATCATAGTAATTCCATCTCCTCCCACACAATACACTTCCCCAGTTCTGCAGGTCATCAAGATAGTTTTATATGTCTGTTGATTTATTTTCTTTTTAGTATATGTGCTGTCAAAGTGAGCACTGATTTTTTTTTTCTTTTAGTGCATTTTCACCAAGCCTGAGGAATGAGCTGAGGGCAACACTAGGAAAGTATTCATACATGAAAGAAAGAACACACATATATGTTCCTGGAGGTGGATTAGATAACAGTGTTCTGTTTTGCATCTGCAAAAAGTGAAAGCAATGCTGACCCGGTCCATTTGAGTCTAAATTGGTGGTTTAGAGCCAGTTGTGTCATTTTAACAGTGGTCCATTTAATGGGTGGGGCAGGCAGAGAAACTCACCATCACTCACTATGAGACCACTGAGGCTAACAATAAACACGTGATGAGTTCACTTAGAAAAAACATCATTCGGGAACCTAGTATGTTAACAACAAATTATTGAAGTATGGTAAGACAGAGAATCAATTCTGTCATTAGGATTCAAAGTATGATAAAAATAATTTTATGAAAACACCAGCAAAAGAAAAAACTACTGCTTAGATTAGTGATAATATACTATTCAATATAAAGGACAAAGCCACTCTAGTTGGCATCTACAGGGAATGATCATTGAAGCCATCTCAAAAACTGAAAAAAGAAATGTTCGCAATTCAACCTCATAGTGATCATGTGTTAGACCCTAATTTTTTAATATTGAAAATGGAAAGGTATGTGTACATGAAAACGTAAATTTATTGTGTAAAAGTTTATCTCACTATAACATTTTCAGATAGAGGTTTTAAAACAAGTAATAGAACCTGCAAGAAAATAAAACTGTGTTTAGACTTTGTTAGGCATGCCAGCACCTCAAGGAATAACAGTCACTGTCCAGTGACTTCTTTCTGTTTCATGGAATGCTTTTATGTTTCGGCAACTTTTAAAGTATATTGAATCTCTGCTGGGAGTGATGGTGCGTGCCAGTATACCCAGCACTTTGGGAGGCTGAGACAAGAGGATTCTAAGTTTGAACTCACCCTGGTCAAGTTAGTGAGACCTTTTTTTCAAAATAAAAAGGGGTGGAGGTGTGGCTCAGTTCTGGTTCAATCTCCAGTACCAATGACAACAACAGTCTTAAATATATTGAATCTGCCAAAGGTGTAGGTGAAGGTGAACCAGGGGACACAATATTTCGGAAGTGAAATATAATAGTGTTTTGGTGAAGAAAAAAATCAAGACTAACGTGTGATAAAAAGAAAACTGATATCAACATAAAACTCAAGAATCTCTGAGCCTATTTATTCCACCAAAAATACTGTAATCCTGGACTCTACTGTTCTGTTGTTTTACTTTCTGAGTCTGAATGTTTAAAACATTTTGTTTCATTATGTTCATTGCTTGGGAAACATTTGCCAAACATGAAAACTGTTGGTGAATCCCTTACATTTCTTTAGAACACAGTGTTGATCCATTTCACAGGATACTAGCATTGATAAAGAAAGATTTTTCTTGCATGAGTATGTTCTTACTTGAACTATATGCTTTGCCAAGTCACACATGGAACATTTAAAAGAGAGAGATCTTTTCTTTGACCTGAAATGAGGACCACACGTGTGCGTTGAATTGAAAACAGCTGTGTACAGTCCTTGGCACAGGCAAAATTTTTTGAAAGATTACATCTGCATGGTCAATCTGGGTTTTGGCACATTTGCCTTTAATGTATTTTCATATAAATAGATATTTCAAACACCTTAAAAACATTTTTAATAGTTGAGACATCCACTCCTTGAATTGGGTGTCCATTTTTTCCCTTTTTCTTGCATTTGACTAGTTATACAATTTAAATAAAAGTTCAAATACAATTATTGACCATTAAGTCTGAAGGATGATTCTACCTCTAAAACAACTTTAAACATCAGAAGAATTTTAATTCTGTACTTGGCAGTACATGATATCCTGCAAATAAATTAATCAAGATATTGCTCAGTTTCTTGTTTTTCTTTTTTCTTTTCTTTTTCCTTTTTTTCTGAAAAAGTAAAACAAAATTTCATAGTCAAATAATAAGTGAGTAACAATAATTATTACACCGTATAGTTTTCTTCAAAGTAGTTACTCAGAGTACAAGACATAAGCCAAAAAGATTATTTTAAAAAGAAACAGATTGGCCAGGGGTTTAGCTCAGTAGCACAAGTGCTTGCTTGGTAAGCACGAGGTCATGAGTTCGATCTCTGGTACCCAAAAGAAGAGGGTATTTGCTTTTAAGGGCTGCGGATTTAGCTCAGAGGTTCCAGTGCTTACTTGGTAAGCATGAGGTCATGAGTTCCATCACCGGTACTCCCCTCCCCACCCCCAAAAGCTTGTCTCAAAACAGTAAACAAAAAGAAACAGATAGTAACAAGATTTTTTCTTTTCAACTAGTATAAGTGAAACCGATTAGCATATATATTAAAATATTTTTAAAGCAATGAAATTTGTAATTTTGGGAAATATTTGAACTTCTTCCTACCTCCTATTTAACATATATATCATATAAGAGAAACCATGTAATATTTGAGTTTCTGTCTGATTTATGTCACATGACATTATGTTCTCAAGTTGTATCCATTTACCTACTAATACCTCAAATTTGTTTGTTTATTTCAGTATTAAGGACTGAACACATGGCCTTCATACTGAAGTACACCCCAGTCTTTATTTTATTTTTAAGACAGTGTCTCACTGCACCACCAAGTTCCCAGGCTGAGCTGGAACTAGCATTCCTCCTGCCTCAGCCTCCCAGAGTGCCAGGATTCCCAGAGTGTGCCCCCAGTCCCAGCTGCTTCTCTTACTGGGATTTTTTTCTAGAAGATATGAAAATTACATGGTGTCATGAAAAAGGTTCCTTCATTAGTATATTGTTTGATAGTTAAAGTCAACATTTTCTCTTTCTGCTTTTCAAAATGCGTTTCCTCCTCATTTTTTGATGGATTAACTTGAATTATTCTATCTTGGTACCATAAATTGAAAGGACTAGACACTAATTTTAAATGAACAGGTATAATGAAATGAACTTATTATATCAACAATTTTTATTTATTAACCTTGTACCAACAGTGGCAACTGAAGATAATGTAACAGTCATGAGAAATGCATTTATAAGAGCCTGTTATCAGATGTCTTTGGAGCATCTAACCCTTAGTTGCAAAGCAGCAACTCAGGCTTAGTTATGAAGAACTAAAGATACAGAAGTATCTATCCAAAGGTTTTATGCCTCACCTTCCTGTTTCCATTATAAAGAACTAAAAGGATTGAGGATATTAATTTTTTCAGTACACATATTTTTCCCAGACATTTTTCATGGAAACAAATCCTGAAGTGTAAAAATAATTTCATCTCTGCATGGACATTTGCCGTAAGAACTTTCACCATGATGGAAAGCAAATGGAAAGGTTAAGTAGAAGACGTGCATCAAGGCTGTAATTCGTAAACTGATGTGATAACCTCATGTTTAATATTTTATAGAGTAGAAGGTGAATGCTACAGGGAGAAATGTCACTTGGAGATAAGGGAAATCATATGTTAAGAATGTGTATAAATGTGACTGAGAATTAACTTGAATGTTTCTTTATTAATTGATAGACTGGTGTAACATGAAGATGAAATAATGAAGGTATCCTAGCAACCATATTTTCATAACAACTGTGGCAACTGTGGTAAGATTGCGATGACTGTCAGGCACATTTGATTAATTCAGGAGGGCGAACAAAAAATAATTTCAATTAATAAAAGCTCTCTGCAAACAGAATACAATGTAGGCTTGATCTTCCTTAACCAGAATTTTTTAATCGATTAAAAAACAGTATACCTAGATGAATAAATCACTTTAAGTTTGTAATATTTCAATTCTGAGTAGTATAAAGGCATTCTGCCATTTGTCTAATTGGTCTATAATCTAGGAAAAAATCTACAAAAACCTATCAATGTTGTAAGATCTGCTTATCACAAAAATTACATCTTTGTTTTGATAGTCTAAAAACTGCTTTATTTGTGTTTTATCAAATTGTATTTGAAAATATTGAATTGACAAATAAAAATCATCTGTATTGAATGAGTACAGTATGATGATTTGATGTTTTTCATCCGTTGTTCTCATAATGAAAATCACATCAACACAACCATCACTACTACTCGTTGCCATTTGTATATGTTGGGGAGACAGTGAGGACACTTGCAATATCTGCTTTTTTAAAATTAATCTATAAGCTTCAGCAGGAAGAAGGTGGGTAGTGCCTCTCTTTTAGTCATTGTTTATCTTTCTAGTGTAGGTTATTGTTTATCTTTCTAGTGTGTGGCACATTTTGAATGAGTAAGTTAATGAACTAAAATGTTTAATTGGTGTTCTTGGGGGAAATTCTGCTACAAATTATATATATTGATGATGTCTTCACATGGCAGTCTAGTTAGAATGTTGACAAACACTCCTGAACTCCCCACCCCACCCAAGAGCAGCATTACCTAGCTCGGTTCCTCCACATGCCTCTCCTCTTGGGCCTCACTACACCTACTCATGAGAAGTGTTTCACCATCACTTAGTTTCTCCTGTTTAGAAATTCACAGAATTGTAATTATACAGCTTGCATCCTTTGTCTCATACATTTTCACTCTACATTTTATCTCTGAGATTTATCCACATTGCTTTATGTAGCAGTAATTTGATACAATTTAGTTTTGAGCAGTCTAGCACTGTGTGAATATGTAACAGTTCGTTTATGTGTTCATCCAGTGGTGGACATTTGGGCTATTCCCACTTTGGACTATGACCAATAAAGCCCATATGAGCAAACCGTCTTTTGTGTGTGCACGTACATCTTCACTTCTCTCGAATAACAGCTATGAGTAGAATCTATGTATTTAACTTTCAAAGATACTGCAAATTATTTCAGAATGATATGAGTTATGTTTGGGTGGTCCACATATTTGCCAACACTTTGTGTTGGCAATCTTTTTTATTTTAGCCATTCTAAGTGTATGTAGTGGTGTTGCATTGTGATTTTATAAATTTATGTTTTTCCAATAATTTTTTTTGTTTTTCCAATAATTAAAGCACAGCTTTTTCTGTGCTTAATGGTTTTAAAGTTTTTTATTTTTTCAAGTCAGTTTTTTTTAAAGATTTTTTTTTGCAGCACCAGGAATTGAACTCATGACCTTGCACTTGCCAGGCAGGCACTTAGGCCACTGAGCGACATCACCTGCCCCTCAAATCAGATCTTCAAAAGCAATAAGATTGGGGAGAAAATCAGTGGATTCGTGACCTGTGGATGAGGACAAAGGAGGCATCCCAGAGCACTTTAATATTCAGAATAAAACATGGAACTTTGTGTGAATGCATGCATTCCTTTAGAAGGTCGGATGTTTTCATAATCTGAAGTCTATAAAGGATTTTTATAGTGCCTCCTTACTATTTCACGTCAATTTTATATGACCTTGATACAAATAACCTCAGATGCATGTTATTCTGTCTTCGTGATCTTGATGGTCAGCAGAACATTTATGAATTTCTATGATTATCTCTGTGTTTTGCCTTGCTTTTAACAAACTGCAGTTCTCCTTTAGAAATATTACACCCATTATTAAATAGGTAAAACAAGATATATGCACTTCTATAAGTATCATAAGAAAAGATACTTTATGAGATTATATCTATTAAGAAAGGTAGTTTAAAAGATTATATCTAATATATCTGCTTAAAAGATGTTTTCCTTCTTTTTCCCATTCACTCGAATTGGTAATATTAAGAAATTAAAAGTGTTAATTTATTAAAATACCGCCCAACAAAAGTACTGCCCTCAGAACTACAGGCCACAGATAGTTTGGACTACATGAATTAAAATTTTAACAGTTTAGGTATTATTTTTCCAGAATTTTCAAACTCTTGGAATAATTTCATATCTAAAAGTACCAAAACAAAACAGAATCATTTTGCTTATAAAGAAATAACTAGGGGAAAAAAAAGAAAGAAATGGTTAGGAACAATGAAAAACTCAATCCAAAGGTACAAAGTCTTGTTTTATCACTTTGAATGGTGGTGTGAAATAAAAGTAATACAGTTTTACATTAAAAAAAAAAACTTCTTCCTCATTTTTTGGCAACCTGGTTTATAGAATAATTACTTAATTAGAATAATACACATATAAATAGACATTTCAAGTACCATTGAGGCACATAGAACCTTACTAAGTGTCAGGAACTGCCTAAGTCTAAATGAAAATTAACTTCATCTTCTTGATAGTCATAAGGTCTTTACAGAGTTTATTTATTGAAGATAAAATAATGTCACTTTTCTAAGCTCCCAACAGTAGTTGGTGATGGAGTTGCTGAATCACTAGATTGTAATTACTTGTTGAGGAAATATTATACTAATGTTTTATTGGTTAGCTATGTCACAGAAAAGAGAATATCAAAATATAGCTCAATCTCATCCTCACAGGGGTAGTCTCTTATGAATAAAAAAATGAAGTCACCACAATAGCATGCCAGGAGGAGAAAACACCAGAAGTATTGTGCTTATTCTGTCCATGAACTTCAGATGGCCACTGTGTATGTGAAACCACAATGGTCCCGACTGGATAAGACTGTACCCAAGATGATTCCCAATCCAGGGAATTTATGATTTAGCTCTTGAGTGTGTACATATCACTACAGACTAACAATTTGGGAAATTATTTCCTTTATTTTTCCAAGGAAGTTACAAAATAAGACAAGGAAGGTGTGTCAAACTATGCAGTGCCAAGCACAAGCACAGCACATGGGGAGCACCCCAGAATTCATTATGAAATGAATATTTTTAAATCTACTGTGTGCCAATCATCCTGATTGACCACAGACATAATTCCTCGAATAACAAAGAAACCTGGAAAACCATGCTCATCATAAAAGTAGAAATAGGCATCTGAGCAAAGGCAGAATTCTGTAATAGATTGGTGGATAAATACAATGACCTTTTTTGCCCTGTATAGTAGTCATTTAGCAACATTGATTCTTTTGCAAATTCTGTTATATACCACCATCTAGTTTTACCATGCAAATTAGACCACTTAGGTAATTCTTTTCTAAGTAGATCTAGCCAAATTATCCAAGGATAACCTATCTCAGACAGAGTGTGTATCAAAAGTATCGAGAACTTTTTAAGAAGAATAGTTGTAGTCAAAGAAGCAATATCAACAAATATTACTATTTCTCAAGTTTTCTGCTGAGCATACAGAATGATAATAAATATTTTGCATACTATATGTATTTACATAGCAAACTTTCAAAAAACTTGGCTAATATCTAACAATGGCCAAAGGTTTTCAGGTAGACAAAACTTAGTTTCTTTTTGGAGGTATTTGCTACACTGTAGCTGGAAATTATCGGGTTAACCAACCCTGAGCCATCTGGAATATTCAGCTGTTCAGATAACTCATTTCCAGGGAGTTCTGCATAGTCGAGGACTTACTGTATGTGTTTTCACATAATGTGAATAGAAATGTGACTATTTGTAACATTTAAACTCACAATTTCCATAATGAAAGAAAGTTCAGTGTGAGATTTATCATGACTCAGTTTTTCTCTCCCTCATTAAACAGTACGTGCATCTTTTTGGGGGATTTGGTGAATAGTCACCGCTGCAAAATGCAGTAGGTGACAGTTAAACATACTCTTCAGCATTTGCAGAGAATGAATCATGCTCTTTCCCAGGCGTTTGGCTTTTTAAGATCTTTACTAAAGAAGAGATGCAAAAACTCTCAGTGACTCTTTCATCAGTCATCAAACTTGTGGCTTTTAGAACACATTGGATTTGAGAAGCTTTTCATGAAGCACCTTGAAACAGCTTGCCATGGAAATGGAGAAAAAGGGAGGCAGATGCCTGAAAAAGAAAAATTTTCTTTTAGTTAACATATCACAGGATGGGCTCTATGCCCAAACTTGAGAACTCAGAATTCTCATTGACATGAAAAAGAATTTTCTTTTTTTCATAAAGCTGTGGGATTAGTTCTTAGATTTGAATAAAATTTTCACTCCTGTTCTTGCTCTCTCTTTAATTTGTTTTTGTACCTTTGTTTGATAGGTGTTCTCCTAATAAAATCTAGATATTTCTTTTCATGTTAAATAATTTTATCTCCCTGGATATTTTCAGAAAGGTTATATCTAATGGAGTCCTAAGAAAACACATGCAATAGTAACTTTCTTATCTGATGTAAAGTGGTAGAAGACAGACCTAGGACTGTCTTTCATCAAGGTAATATTTATAGCTAAGCAAATCAACATTTCAGCTCTGTAAATCCTAAATTTGCTGCCAGACGGTATCTGGAGATTGTTTTGTGTGTTTTTATTAAATACATATTTCTTGATCTTTCTTCTAGCAAAGCAGAATTCTGTCGTGGTTCTTGGTCGTTTTTTCTAGTTGTGTCCCGAGATAAATGAGATGTCTAGTGAATGACTCCTATCTCTGAGTATAAAGAATCTCTTTCTTCAGGATCATCGTCACTGAAGTTAACTTTCCTGCAGGCTGTAGTTGAAAATACTGTAATGATATTTGAAAAAGGTAAACATTTAAATTTCTTGAAAATTCAACTTTTCCTGATAGAAGCTTAAATGGGAAAAATAACCAGTAGTTTTGTAGATAGTAAACGGTTTCCACAATTATGCTTCTCTGTGTGTACATTAGAAAGGACATTCTTTATATATTTTTTAAAAAATTAAGTATCTCCTGTGTTTCAGGCACTGTGGCAGATACTGGGGATACAGAGTACCCACTGTTTGGGGCTTTATGGTGGAATTAAAGAAACTGAGAGTGAAATAGTGAAGATTACGACGTAAGATGGGTACTAAGTTAAGAGCTTTCTATAAAGTGCACAAAGAGGTCTCCAAATTGAGTGCAGTGCAGTTTTCTAGAGTGGATTTTAAAATAAGAAGAAAGCAAGGTGAAGAATTCTCTAGTGAAACTATAAGTCGGTCTTGTAGAATAACAGTTATTAGAGGTCCCTAGATCTAAATACCAACCTTGGGTCTGTACAGTTGAGGCCTCCACTTGAATCTGGGTAAAAGTTTGTGAAGCATTAGAAAATAAAATTCTTGACAAGAATACTTTTCAGTGGAAAGAATAAGAACAATATGACTTTTCACATGGTAGTCATGGCCAAGAAGAATGCTCATGAGCTCATATGAAACAGTCCCAAGGATGCACAAAAACCAACTGAGTGAGGATTTTAGAAAAGATAGAAATTAGCAAGTGTAAATATGGGTTGATATGGCCAGGGATTTACCTCAGTGGTGTAAGCACCTGCCTGGCAAGCAGAAGGCCATGAGTTTGATCCTCGGTACTACCAAAAAAAAAAAAAAAAAAAAAAAAAAAAAAAAAAAAAAAAGGTTGATAAACCACAACTGATTACTAAGAGTATATATGGCCCCATTCATCCTTATGAGCTATGCCAAAGACTGAAGAATGGCTGAAGAAAGACTTTAGCAATTTAAAAACCTTGAATAGACAGCAAGAAGTAGTGGAGGTGGGCAATTAATTGGAGCTCAAGTGATAGTTGGCTGTATATACCATGTTAATAATTCCTAATGTTGCCTCTCAAATATGATAATTGTGTCTGTGCAGATTTGAATTTTTTAAAAAGATCATCAAGGCAACAATGCAGAAAATGAAGTGGAGAAGGAAGAAAATTGAGGCTTAGACCCTGAAAAGACTGAGAACTAGAAGGAATAACCTACAAGAGAGATGGCAAGCCTCAAAGTCAGACTGTTGCTGTGCAATAAAAGAAAGAATGAAATAAGAGCTCTTTGGGAGTATAAATTGAAAGGACATAGGCTTGATTGAATGTGTTTAGCAGGAAGATTTAGGAGGATAAAATATAAAAAGCACACACTGTTTCCCTGTTTCTGACCTGTGCACTGAGTGGGTGGCAATGCCAGTCATTGAAGCAATGATTATAGAAAAAGGAAAACGTTTGGACAAAGAGGGTAAAATTGCTTAGCACTTCCTGTGTTTCAGATATGCATAGGTTTGTAAATATTGATTTGGACTTCAGCCTGTAAGCTGGAATTGGAAATATATACTTGCTACTTCTGTCCTCTTGTTTTGTTGCATATATTCCACTTAAATCACAGTGTTATTAATTATACCTTATTTGAATCTCTGGCCAAGCAGCTTAGTTTTAAGAGAGAATTTTCTTGGGAAGATGAATCACTGGAGACCACCTCTACATGGATACATTATTTTTCTTGAGCGCCACGAATTTAAATGCATAACAGATTTGAAAACACATTATTTAAATGGAAATTACTTCTAATATGATCTAGGTTGTTTGAAACAAAAATATTGTCCCATCTTATTTGACATAACGTTACTAAAGGCCAAGACACACATGCCAAAGAATTCTAGCATTGACCTGCCTGGTACAATCTGTGCAGAAAGTCTCTGGAATTAGGTTTTAGGAAGCTAAGTGCTCTTGGCTTTAAAATGGAATGTTAATCCGAATAGGGTGGTGGTTAAGAGCAACTTTGGATCTCTAACCTGAATTTTAGTTTCTACACAACCTTTGTAAATTTACTTCTACTTCTGTAAGCTTAGTCAGGAACTGTGACTTAATTCTTTTTGTTTTGACATTATCTGAGCAAGTGTGAGATTCTCCACAAAGGTCAAAATTTTCAGTTAAAATATGTCAAGAACATTATTCAAGGTAAACTTAAAAATAAGAAAAATATAAAATAAGTTTTGACACTAGTTCTATTTCATAAAATTCTCCAAGATTCATAGAAGAAAATATGGTAAGTCTAAAAAAATGTAGCTAAGAAATCTTAAATGTGAATTAAGTGGAATAAAATTTAAGTGAACCTTAAAAGATGCCAAAGTTCATAGATAAAGCAAACAAATCTTTAAATTTTTTTCTTATTAGAACATATTTATAATACATACATAAGAAAATAATATTCTTACAAATTTAAAGAACACAAATTATAATAAAATACTAGTTTTTCCATAGTATGCCACATTGTGCTTTGTGGTTTACCAAAGGAGACCATTAGAGAAGAAAGCAATAAGAGAAAGAGGGGAGGGAAGGGCAAAGGAGGTAATGAGAAGGTGTTGGTGAAAATGATTAATGTATGTTATATGCATATAACATATAACTAATATGTTAATATTAGTTATATGCTAAAACATATTAGAATATGCTAAAACAAAATTCATTATTTTGTATAGGTACTATGCCATAAGATGAATACATAATAAAAAAATCCTCCTAGCAGAAAGCTGAGAAGCAGAGTTCAGTTTAATGTAACATAAGAGACTTCTTTTGTTGTTAGGTTTCTGGGGACCTCTGAGAAAATTCCAGAGATATAGGCCCTTTCTGACTACAGAGAGAGACCAGTCTTTTCTGCTGAAGATCTTGGCACCATAGAGTTAAATGTACCTGAGTTCAAACACAAAAATATGTACTCTGGAATGTTACTTTAACCTATTTATCATTATATTCTTCATATGGGAAAAAGAATATTGGAAAGTCAGTTTTAATCTTCAGCATGTAGGTTTATAAGAATCAATGAAACAGATTAGAAGATACAGAAACAACTCCAGACATATTCAGCCACCTTATCTTTGACAAAGGAGCCAAATACCTTCAGTGGAAGAAAGACAGCCTCTTTAATAAATGGTGCTGGGAAAACTGACTTTCCACATGCCAAAGATTAAAACTAGACTTGTATCTTTCACCATCCACTAAACTAAAATTGAAATGGACCAGAGGTCCAAATATTAAAACCTGATCTTTCTGCTAATATCTCAATAACTGTTCAAGATATTCAACAACAAATTAATGATATGTCAGATTCTAAAATTCCCTGGACCTTATCCTTTTCCTCCTTATGGGAAGCAATTACCAGTTCCTCTTGGTAGAAATCTTTTTTTAACTATACTCATAATTATTCTGTTGATTCTATTATTTGGGCCATGCATACTTAGTTGTTTCTTTGGCTTTGTCTCCCCCAGACTTAGAGCTGTACCCCCATCCAAGATGAAACTGTCTGGTGTCTATCGAGGGCCTTTAGATAGACCCTCTGTAGAATATCTCTGACTGCCAATCAACAACTACAACCTCTTTCAGCCTGAAGAAGCCAGATTGGTCATCGCCCATTTCTCCCTCATGGCAGTTCGGGATACTTCTTCAGAGGGGGGAATGTTATAGGCAGCTGAGTTAGTTGGAAATATTATAGGCAGTCAGATAGAGCCAGGCCCTTGAGAAAGTGGACACAGAGGACCAGATGTCTTGTGACCTTGAAGAAGACAGACACCTCCCACTATAAGCCAGATCTCAAGACAAGGCAAAACAAATACAATCGCACCTAAGTAGAAACATCAGGGATTGACATTCTAAATAGGTATGGATCACCTTGACCATCCCAATCCCCTATAGGAAGAGTCACTAATCCTTAAGAATGCTCGCTTGCTATGTGACACACTTCCCTATTCGTCCCTGATTTGGTCAATTTTACCTGAACAATTAATCTTATTGGTTGACCATAGTTCTGTCCCACCTCATGCCCATTTGCCTTGCGAGTTCCCAGGTTTTCCCCAATTTGGACCCATCTCACCTGATGGTTTTACTCTATAAAAGTCTCTCAAAAAGCCAGAATCTTTGGCAACCCACTCGGGACCCCTTCTGTCTCTCTCTTGGACAGAAGCTTTCTTTCTCTCAATAAATATATCCTGCTCATAAAACAAAACAAAACAAAACAAAAACAGAAACACTAAATCTACTAGAAGGCAGAATAGGTAGAACTCTTGAAGACATTGGTGTAGGCAGAGACTTCATGAACAAAACCCCAATTGCATGGAAAGTATCACAAAGAATTAACAACTGCTCATCTTATTAAAAAGGTTTTGCACAGCAAGAAAAACCACTACCAGAGTGAAGAGACAACCCACAGTGTAGGAAAAAATTTTCCAGTCAGCTGTTCCTCAGACAAAGGACTATTATCTAGAATACATAAGGGACTCAAAAAAAATCAGGCCCCTAGAATTTAAAGACCCAATCCAAAAACGAGTGTCTGAAATAAGGGATACTTCTTAGATGAAGTAGAGACTGCAAATAAATGTATGAAAAAATGTTCAGCATCACTCGTCATTTGAGAGATGCACACTGAAGCCATGTTGAGATTCCATCTTACCCTAGAAAGAATGGCTATTACCAAGAAATCAACCAATAAAAAATGCAGGTGAGGCTGTGGGGAAAAAGGAACTCTTCTCCACTCTTGCTGGGAGTGTAGACTGGTGCACCCACTGTGGAAATCAGTGTGGAGAGTCCTCAAAAACCTAGGACTAGAGATCCCACT
>RJWT010014072.1:0-21324 GCA_004365215.1 Cuniculus paca
AAAAAGACAAAATGAAAGAACAAAATGCAATCTCACACAAATAGCCCATCCTAAACAAGCCTAAGAGTCACAGATATAGGAGAAAGTATAAGCCATACACCTGAAACTTGTGAAATAATAGCAACTGAAGTTAAGAAACAACTTCATGAAGCTGTAAAGGAACTCAGATTAGAACTAATCTCCCAGGTAAAACAAGAAATGATAAACGTAATGAAAGAAATGCTGAACACATCTAAAGAAGACATAGTTAAAAAAAACAGAGGAGCACTGAAAAATGATGGAAACCTTGAATGAACAATACAAGAAAGAAATACAATGCATGAAACACATTCAAAGAGATATCCAAGAAATCAAGAATGCCATTGAAAGCTGACAAAGCCACCCCAAGGAATGTGAAGACAGACTTTCAGACTTTGAAGACAAGATTGCAGCTAGTGAACAATAAAGGAAAGATCTTTTAAAAACAACAAGGAATCAGGAAATAGCAATTCAACAGTTGCAAGATGATGCAAAGAAAAACAATAGAGGGTTGATAGGTGTAAATGAAAAAGAAGAAGACAACACAAATCATATAAAAACACTACTTACAGAAATAATAGCTGAAAATTTCCCAAACATGAGAAAGGAAACTGACATACAGATAAGTGAAGCATTGAGACCTCCAATTAACCATAACCAAAATAAATCTACATCCAGACATATAATAATCAACATCCCAGAAATTCCACATAAGGACAGAATATTAAAAGGTGTTAGAGAAAAGAAACAAATCACCTATAAAGGAAATATCAGAATCACAGCAGACTTCTCAGCACACACAATGAACTCAATAAGAGCATGGAGTGAAGTATTTCAAATCCTAAAGGAAAACAACTTCCAACCTAGATTGATGTATCCTGAAAAACTATCCTTCAAAATCAATAGAGAAATAAGATACTTCCATGACAAAGAGCAGCTGAAGAACTTCATGATAACCAAACCAACCATGCAAAGAATACTGAAAGATACTCTAGATAGACATAAAAATAACTACAACTTCAAGAACATGAACAGAAAAAAGCACCAAACAGGGCAAACAATTAAACAGAGGGAAAGGGTAAAGAAACAGCAGTAGAAAGATACCACAACAAAAATCAGCCAATATATATCAGTTATAAACACTAATATAATTGGCTTCAATTCACCAATTAAAAGAAACAGAATGGCAGAATGGATCAAGAAGCAACATGCAACCATATGCTGTCTACAAGAAACCCATGTAACCCAAAAGGAAATTCATAGACTGAAAGTCAAAGGATGGAAAACAATACTCCATGCAACAGGAACCTGAAGAAAAGCAGAGGTAGTTGTTCTGTTCAAACACAATGTGAACTTAAAACCAAGAATGATCAAAAGAAATAAAAACAGTCACTACATACTGGTTGAGGGAAAACTCAAAGAGGAAGAAATAACAATCTTAAATATATATGCACCAAATATGGGAGCATCCAGCTATATAAAACAATATTAATAGAAATGAAAAATCAAATAAGCAATAACAGAATTATAATGCAGGACTTTAACACACCCTTGACACAAAGAGACAGATTAACTAGACAGAAAAACAGCAAAGAAGTAACATAACTGAATCAAACTTATGAACAAATGGACTTGGTAGACATGTACAGAGTATTCCATGCAACAACATCAGAGTATACATTCTTCTCAGCTTCACATGGAACATTCTCTAAAATAGACCATATACTAGCCCATAGAACATACTTAAGTAAATGCAAAAGAATCAAAATTATCCCATGCATACTATCCAATCATACTGCCATGAAACTGGAAATTAATGACAAAAAAACTGCAAAACCTGCATAAACACATGGAAATTAAATAATATACTCCTGAGCAATCAATGGGTCACAGACAAAATTAAAGAAGAAATTAAAGAATAACAACAAGCAAACAAAAATACAAATACAACTTACTGGAACCTGTGGGATGCAGTGAAAGCAGTCCTCAGAGGGAATGTATTTGTGGTGAATTCTCTCATCAGGAAAATGGAACAAATACAAATAAACAACCTCAGGCTACACCTCAAACATCTAAAAAAAGAAGAGCAAGTCAAGCCCAAAGCCAAAAGAAGAGAGGAAATTACTAAGATCAGAGCAGAAATTAATGCAATTGAGACTTAGAAAATAATACAAATGATCAAAGAATGAAAGAGTTGGTACTATGAAACAATGAATAAAATTGACAAGCCCCAGCCAACCTTATTAAAAAAAGGAAAGAAAAAACTCAAATTCACACAAACGGAATGAGAAGGGTGAAATCACTATAGACCCTATGGAAATACATAAGATCATCAATACCTACTTCAAAACTCTTTATTCTCATAGGTTCAATAACATAGAAGAAATGGACAGATTTCTAGAAACATATCAATTACCAAAACTGGATCAAGAAGATGTAAAACTGCTGAACAACCCAATTTCAGTTAATGAAATTGAAAATGTAATTAGAATCTTACCAACAAAGAAAAGCCCAGATCCTGATGGATTCACAGCTGAATTCTACAAGAAATTCAAGGAAGACTTAATGCCAACACTCCTCAAACTCTTTAATGAAATTGAAAGGGAAGCAAGTCTCCCTCAATCATTCCTGGAAACAAGTATTACCCTAATACCAACAACAGAGAAAGACCAAACCAAAAAAGAGAACTATAGGCCAATCTCCCTAATGAACATAGATGCAAAAATCATCAATAAAATACTGGCAAACAAAATACAGCAAGTCATCAAGATTATACACCATGACCAAGTGGGATTCATCCCAGGAATGCAGGGATGTTTCAACATATACAAATCAAGAAATGTAATGTACCGTATCAGTGGAGCCAAAGATAAGAATCATGGGATCACTTCAATGACGCAACAAAAGCTTTTGAGAAAGTCCAACACTCATTCAGGATAAGAACCCTAGGGAAAATCAAAATAGATGGTCTTTACCTCAATCTGATAAAAGCCTTCTGTGACAAGTCAACAGCCAACATCACATTAAATGGTCAAAAACTGAGAGCTTTCACTCTAAAATTGGGAGCAAGACAAGGATGTCCATTATCACCTCTTGTATCCAATATAGTGCTGGAAACATTAGCCATACCAATTAAGCAAGAGAAAGAAATAAAAGGCATAAGGATAGGAAAGAAGAAGTTAAATTATCATTACTTTCATATGACATGATACTCAACATGGACGACCCACAAAACTCCATTGAAAGACTTCTGGATGTCATAGCCAAATTCAGTAATGTAGATGGATACAAAGTCAACACTCAAAAATCAGTTGCATTCCTGTACACAAACAACAAACTCATCGAGAGAGAGATAAAACAAACCACATCCTTCACAATAGCACATAAAACAATGAAGTACTTAGGAATCAACCTAGCAAAGGAAGCAAAAGATCTATTCAATGAAAATTACAGTACGCTGAAAAAAGAAATCAGAGGACCTCAGAAAATGGAAAGACATTACTTGTTCACAGATAGGAAGAACAAACATTGTGAAAATGGCCATTCTTCCAAAATTTTTATACAGATTTAATGCAATTCCAATGAAAATACTTTAAGCATACCTCACAGATCTAGAGAAATCATTCTTAAAATTCATCTAGAACCAGAAGAGACCTAGAATAGTAAAGGCAATTCTGGGCAGCAAGGGTAGGGCAGGAGGCATCACAATCCCAGACTTGAAATTATACCACAGAGCTACTGTGATAAAATCAGCATGGTACTGGAATCAAAACAGACCTGAAGATCAACAGAATAGGTTAGAAGATACAACCATAACTACAAACACACTCAGCTACCTTGTCTTTGACAAAGGGGCCAAACATGTTCACTGGAAAAAAGTTAGCCTCTTTAATAAGTGGTGCTGGAAAAACTGGCTTTCCATATGCCGAAAACTTAAACTAGACCCAAGCCTATCACCATGCACTAAACTAAAGTCAAAATGGATCAAAGATCTAAATATTAGAACAGAAACACTAAATGTGCTAGAAGACAAAGTAGGTCGAATCCTTGAAGACATAGGGGTGAGCAGAGAATTCATGAACAGAAATCAATCTGCATAGGAAATACTTCACAGAATCAACAACTGGGATCTCGTCTTATTAAAAAGTTTTTACATGTCAAAAGAAATCTCCAACAGAGTGAAAAGAAAACCCATGAATTGGAAAAAAATCTTAGTCAACTGTGCCTCAGAAAAAGGACTTCTTTCTAGAACATATAAAGAACTAAAAACAATCAGGTTCCTGAAATTCAAAGACCCAATTCAAAAATCAGCATCTGAGATGAAAACACACTACTCAGCTGAAGAAATACAAATGGCAAATAAATACATGAAAAAATGTTCAGGATCATTGCTCATTAGAGAAATGCAAATTAAAACAACCATGAGATTCCATCTCACTCCAGAAAGAATGGTCAAGATGAAGAAAACCACCAATAACAAATGTTGGAGAGGCTGTGGGGAAACAGGAACTCTTCTTCACTGTTGGTGGGAGTGTAGACTGGTGCAGCCACTGTGGAAATCAGTCTGGATGTACCTCAAAAAGCTGGGAGTGTTGGTCCCAACGGACCCAGCTATTCCACTTCTGAGCATATCTCCAGAAGAAATGAAAACATACCACAGCAATGTATATGCACCCATGTTTATAGCAGCACAATTTGTAATAGTGAAATCTTGGAAACAACCCAAATGAGCATCAATCGAGAAATGGATAAAAAAGATGTGGTATTTTTATACAATTGAGTATTACTCAGCTATAAAGAAGAATCACATTGAGGCTTTTATAGGTAAATGGATGTGACTTGAGACCATACAAAGAAGTGAAATAAATCAAACCCACATGTGTAAACACCATATCACCTCCCTCGTGTAAGAAACTGACAGAGTAAATAAGATACAAAATCTTCAATAAATATTGTGAAAGGGTAAGAAACTTCTCAAAAAGAAAAAAAAACAGGGAAAATTAGGAAAGAGGGAAGGAAAAAGAAAAAATGTGTAAATGTGTGCATATGTATATATATATATTTAAGATACCTCAGATAATTGTACTATTAATTCTATTAGTTCTTGGAACATTCATAGGATTAGATCAATTTAGTATGTCTGTATCTGGTAATCTGAGTAACTCTTTTGAAGTTAACTATACAAAATAACAACATTTGGTATGTTCCCATCACCTTGTTTGAAAGCCTATATTGTTATTGTTTTAGGCTCTCTGTTGTTATTATTTATTTCTTTTTTTTCTTGTGTTTTGTTTTGTTATTCTGCCTAACACAGAAAGGATAGATGTACATGTAAAGGCCTGTACATGCCTAGAACTACTCCTAAGGAGTTTACAAGAACTGATTTTATTAAAGGTGATGGTATAAACAGCTGCTTTGAAGAAAACGAGACATTATGGTAGCCATTGCTGATTTCTTATCATCATGTTTTGAAGTCCAATAATACTTTTATTCTTTGATTTGATTGGTTTTAGTCGGTTCTCTATTATTTGATTGCAATATATGAGACGGTATGGACAGCCATTTTGAAGAAAACAAGAGACATTATGGTATTCATTGGTGATTCCTTACTGTCTGGTTTGAAAGCCTGTAATGCTTTCATTCTTTGGTTTTGATTGGTTTTATACTATTCTGTTTTGTTTGAATTTATTGTGTGTGAAGGTATGATGGTAGCCATTGTTGATTTCCGTCTGTCTTGTTTTGAAGTTCTACATTGCTTGCATTGTTCTGTTCTGATCTGCTTTACTCTGTTGTGCTGTTTTGTTTTGTTTTGTTTTATTCTCTTTCAAATAAAAAAGAGACTGCATATAATTGAAAGTAATATTCAATAATTTGATTCATGATATTTGAGTTTTCACATCATTTATATGCTTATATATTCCCTACTAATCTAATTCTTGAGAAAGGAATTTTAAAGTTTTCAAGTACACTAAATTTATCTATTTAGACTGTTAATTAAAAGATTACAATGTAGGTAAATGTTTTATTTTAGCATAAGTTTGTGATACACAAGGATTACATTTGCTCTGGGGAAATATTGTATGTGTATATCATGTTTTGATCATTTTGAATTCATTTGCCACTATCCCTTCCATCTACACCCCTCAAATTCCTTTCACTGATTTCAACAAATCTCATTCCCTGTTTCCTACCATCTCTTCTTTATTTTAATTTTCAATTTGTTTATACTTTAGGTTTTTCATATGAAAGAAACCATCTGATATTTAACGTTGTGTCTAATTTATTCCACTTAACATCAGGGTCTCAGAATTCATCAAGTGTCCTGCAAATTATCTGATCTCGTTGTCTATGGCTGAATAATATTTCATTTTGTATATGTAACACATTTGCTTATCCATTTATCTATTAATGGATAAATGCTGTTTCAAGGGTTTAGCTGTTATGAATGTACTGTTATAAATGTGAGTGTGCAGGTATCACTATAGCATAATCACTTTAATTCTTTTGAAAATATATCCAGGGGGTATATAGTACCTGGGTCAAATTGAATTTGTAATTTTCATCTTTTCAGGAATCTGTATACTGATTTTGGTAGTGACTGTACTAACAATCGGAAGGTTCTTTTCCCCTCAACCCATTCCAGCATTTGCTATATTTTGTTTTCTTGATGATAGACATTCTGACTGGGGTAAGATAGAATCTCTGAGTTGTTTTGTCTTGCAATTCCCAAGTAATTAAAATTGGTAAACACTTTTCACGTACTTATTTGTCATTTGTATTTATTCTTTTGATAAGTGTCTATTCTGTCCATTTGCATATTTTTGATTGGCTTATTTGTTTTGGGGTCATTAATTTTTTTTGAGTCCTTCGTAGAGTCTGTCATCAAAATATACAGGGAATTTTTAAATTAAGAAATAGTACAATAAAAGGACACATTGCCGTTTACTCTCTTTAATGTTCTTCCTTGCTTTGAACACACCGATTGCACATTCTAATAACTAAAGTGTGTCCTCATTCACTCCTTTCACTAGACATAGCACCACGTGACTTCTGGCTCTTCCTGGAGGTCGATATAAGCATGAAAGGTAATTGTTTCGAATCAAACCACAGTAGCCCAAGCAAGGCACCCACAGAATGCGGACTTCCAGAACTGCTTTGAAAGTGCCAAAAATGATGAGGTAAGTGTGTTTAAAGTGAGATTGAGTATTGTGAGGCAAACTAATAGAAATGTCTTTTTTACTGTAATAATTAAAATGTAAATTTTTTTATATTTGTTGATCACACCTTTATCTAGACAGTAGTTCTTTATCAGATTTAATAGTCTAGATATCAGTTCTTTATCAGATTAGTAGGCAAAATTTTCTTCCTATTTTGCAAATTATCTCTTTCCTTCAATGATTTTTTTTCCTTGCTGTGCAGGTTTTTAGTTAGATGTAATCCCACTTGTTGGTTCTCGATCTTATTCTTGTACTATTGGAATTTTGTTCAGGGAGTCCTTGCTTGTACCTGTGGCGTCCAGTGTTTTCCCTGTGTTATTTTCTAGAGTTTTAAAGTTTCTTTTTGTATATGTAACCTTTTGGTCCATTTTAATTTGATTTTAACATAGGGTGAGATAGATAGCTTTTATATACAGAGGATTTGGAGTTGCCACTTACTGAGCTGGGCAAGATTGCTGTGTGACAGTTTCTAATATCAGTGTCTTCAGACAGAAAAGTAAGTAAAATTGGAAAATTTGAAGGGCTAAATTTTCTTTAAGTAAGAAGTAAATGTTCCGTTCCTGTGATCGATCTCAAAATAGACTTTCTCACAGCAACTTTATTCATTAGCTACTTTTTCAAAAAATTCTTTAACACTTACCTATTAAACTGGAAATGTACTATTCAATTTGTATTTTAATTTCTTTTGACCTAAGTCTCTCAAATGCTTTAAGAGAGAATGTATTTGTTTACTATTCCTTTTCACTGTCTTTACCTGGTGCCTAGAGTTCTCTGACCTGTGCAAACGATGATCTTCTGAACACAAAACATCTGTGTTAAGAGAAACATAAAAGACCCTCCCAGCAGACTCCTGTATAATGGTGAGAATTCCATGACAAGATCCCCTGAGGGGACCTCCAGTCTGTGCCAGTGTTCTTCCCATGATGTATTTCTCTTGAGACAACCAATTCTGTAGTTGGTCGACTGTAAAATAACATTAACTGAAATTAATCTTAATTACTTTGTAAAATTAATCAGAAGGCAGGTGACAACTTTTAGAGAATACTTCATATATTTAAAAAAATCCCAATTCACAAAATAAATAACCATAGAAATGTTAATTTACTGTGCAGTGTGACATCATTTAGGGTATCTCTGCACACAAATGTATGCACATAGGCACAAACTAACAAATCTAGGCTTTCAATGGCTGTTTTCAGTAGAACTGAACATAATTTATTCAAGCATAGGGCAGAATATTATCAAGCTACAAATAAATTTCAACCAAAACTTTATTTCAGCAAAAATGAATGAATAAATTCACAAATGTATAAATGAATTCCATATCGGCTGGCTTTGCTGAAAATCTGGTTGGTAAATCTAGCAAGTGTCCCAACTGATTGCTAAACTATAAGCATTGGAAATAAGGAGAGGGCTTTCCCTGAGAAACATGTGTTTATACCTGCGCTTTTGACAGGACTGGGGAGAATACACAAGAAAAACTAACAAATGTCCTGTCAGTAAACATTAATTTTATAACCAGAAATGGGAAGAAAATTAATTTTGTTGCTAAAGAACAGGTGAATCAACCAATGGCTTCTTTGTGATCACTCTTGCTCTCTATTGATCCCAAGAGCATTGATCTCAACAGATACAAGAGAGGGGGTGGTCATGGGTGTTCTCTAATTACACGACAAGAATGTCCAATTTCAGGCACATAAAAAGTAATTTGAGAGACAGAGCTCAACTTTTGCTTTCCAAAATTTAGATAGAATTTCATAATTGTTATTATGCAACAGCGACATATGCATTCTGCATCTGTGAAAATAGAATTCACTTGATGTATTTCATTTTGCAATACATTACAATATATAATTTAGTTTACTATTCATATAAAGCCAGATGCTCCAAGTATTATAGTTATAGTAGGCAAGTTAACTGCCATCGAGTGTATAATGGTGTTAAAGCAATTTTAGTAAACAACACTTGTCCATTATAAAAATTCATATTACTCTTTTCTCTTAAAAATACTGATCTCGTTTAACTAGCACTATGATTCACTGGATCAAGATTAATATTTAATATTAGCTTATATTATTGTTGCACAAATGTTTCTATTTTTCTGCTAAGCAGTTATTTTATCTCCTAATAACCTTATTTAAATAAGCGGTCCTTCTTGCACTATCCTGGAGTGGCAGGCTAGAAGCATCTTTCCTGCTTTCTTGGTGGGATGGTCACTTAATGATCAAATTAGAGCTCGCTCAACCAGATCTGTGGCAGCAACAGTTAGTAGGCTGTGTTTAGTTCTGTTCAGATTTACAGAGCATCCAGGTGGAGTTCATTACTGTGAATCACCCAGCATGGTCCCCTGGCAGCAGATTAAGAAAACAGTCTAAATTAGAGATGGCTGCACTGCTAAACTTATTCCTCGTTCAAAATGTAAGGACCCCCTATGCTTAGCTACATACATCTTATCACTAGCAGCCTTCTATCCAGGGAGGTCTCTATTACTATTTGCTGCTGTGTTTGTACGATTCCTAAAATATTTATGAATCTGAAAGCTGAAAAATTACAGATCTGCAGCTAATACATTCCACAGCTGCAAGTTCTTGGTTTGCAAATTTATAACTGGGAATGTACTACTGACAAATTCCATCTTTTGAACAATTGGATGGATTTCTCTGACTCACTCTGTTACCCGATCTCTGTGAGTTCTCCTCCTTGGGCTGGGATGGCAGTGATGGCAGAATGGCCTCTGGGGAGGGAGGGGGTGGACGATGGACAGGTGCACCATCAGTCACCAGCAGCCCCTCTGGCTGATTAAGTAGCAGGTGTTAATAGGACCCCAAGGGAGTGCTCTCTGGTTCCCTTTAGCTAGAATGATAGTGACATGATTCCAGGCCTGAGGGGTTTGGAGCCCTTTGAGGGAGGAGGAAGGGCAGTGGACTCATAAAGTGAAAAATAATAGAAAGGTATATTGTTTGGAAAAGCCTCTCCTAATGCTTACAAGATACACAGTTTTTGAAGACTTCCATAATGAAAATTCTGAAACAGATGTGGCAAGCATTTGAAAAGGGGGTAAGAAAAATACTAATCTTTAGAAACACTCTTTACTCTTCATAGTTTTGGTTTTATCGGAGCTTTATTTGAAAAAATACTATAATATTTAATTCTTATTTTTGAACAATCATTTATCAAGTAAATAGACCAGGAATGAAATCTTATGAAAATATTGTGAAAAGATTTTGTACCCTTCAAAACAAATCAAGTATATGTTTATATATAAAATGCAGTCAACAGATGAGGTTGATATTCTGAGTCAGTGATGTATCTTAAACTTTACTGAATCTCAGATTTTGTTTATCTGTAAAATGCATTAGTTTTTTCCCTGTGTCACAGGAAAGTATCAGAATTTTTAATTGGAGATACATACAGTTTTAAAATTTTTTGAGAATGTTTTTGAGATTAGACAAATTTATATATCATAAGTATACAACGAAATTAATTTCTACAAAAGAAATGCACCCATATCATAACCAGAAACCATCTTCAGTACCCTGAAGGCATCATCTTGCTAAAACCATTGATTAATCTTTTAACAATTTAAATGGAATATGTCATTTTCTGTGAAGACTTGTTTATTTTACTTAATATGTTTGTGAGACTTAAAGATATTGCTGTGTGCAATTACAGTTTTTTCAATATCATGTGGTGTAGATATTACTTGGTGAATATATCATAATTTATCTACACATTATGTATTCGATGGTCACTTGGTCCTTTCCAGTTGGAGGATAATAAGCAGAGTTGTTTCTAGTGCTCTAACACAAATACTTTGAGAGGATGCTAGGTACGTTTCTATTTAGAATGAATGTACAGGGGGAACTGATGACTAGTAGGGTATGCACATGTTCAAATTCAGTGGATAGTGTTGAAGACACTGTACCAACATCCACCCATTCTGAGTGTTCCATGTTATTGCCAATTTTTTTTCTTTAATTTTAGCAATTATGGTGAGTATATAGTGGCACTTCAGTGTGCTTTTCATTTGCATTTTCCTAATAATGAATGAAATTGATCACTTTCTCTTATATGCTTAGGTCATTTATAAATTTTCCTTTAGAAAATGTTTTGTCCACTTTCTATTGGCCTTTCTAGCTTTTTCTTAATAACAAATAAGAACTTTGTACATATATCTATATATAGATATAGATATATAGATGTATGTATCTGGATACAAACATGTTTTGGATGTAGAAACTGAGAATATCTTCTGCTCTGAAGCTTATTTTTTCACTTTCTTCGTGATACAATTTTTACAAAAAAGCATATTAATTTTACACAGCCTGTTAATCATTATTTTTGTACAGTTGGTACAAATTTGTTTCTGATAATAAAAAAGAAAATTTTTACCATTGACTTAGAATAATTACTATGAAATATAGAAACACATTAAACATATTGGAGCCTGTGAAAAGTGATCAAGTTCTTTTAAACCGGAAAGGAATCAACTCATAAAATTTGAGAACATTGTGCAAATTTGTATGTGTCTATTTTTAATCTGTAATAGTTTCCAGTCCATATAGCATGGAGCTGCTGAAGCAGAAATCCAGAGCTTACTAGTATGGACTCAGGGAAAATCCAGGGTTTCCAGAGGGACCAGAGAGGAAGAAAATTTAGGACCTAAGAGGGGACATCCCAAGTCTCTTTTTTTAATTTTAAAGAGAAAAAATATAAAAATAACAATAAAGCAGAGTTTCAAAAATAGGTTAGTAGGAGAGTTATAATAATCAACACCTTGTGTGTTGTTGGTTTCATAGTAGTATTCAGAGTACAAGTTATAGGCATGATATCTTGTCCAAGCAATATTACCACAAACCTTTCTTTTCAATGAACTAAGAGAAACTAGTCTTATATGTCTTGTGTATAAATATATTTTTTCTTTTTCTCTTTCTTCTTTTCACCTTTTCCCATTGCAGTTTGTCTTTTCTTTTGAACGGTTTCTTCCCAATTGACATTATCTGTTGTACATTTTGGGTCCTATTTACTATTTAAGTTTCTCACACTAGTGAGACAATACAATGCTTCACATATGGATCTGATTTATTTCACTTAAGAGTAGGATCTCAAGTCGCATCCATTTATCTAGAAAAGTCTCCAGTTTATCCTTCTTTATGGCAAAGTATTACTCCATTATATAAAAAGAATCACACCTTTTTATCCATTTGAGTTGTTTTCAATATTTACCTATTACAAATTGTGCTGCTATAAACATGGGTGCACATATATCGCTGTATTATATTTTTAATTCTTCTGGGAAGATACACAGAAAGGGAGTAGCTGGGTCGAGTGGGACAGATTCACTGTTGATTCTACAAGAAATTTAGAGAACTAATGCCACTAATACTGAAAGTCTTTAAAGAAATTGAAAGGGAAGCCGTACTTTAAAAATAATTCCTGGAAGCAAGTATTACCCTAATTCCAAAACCAGAGAAGACAACCGAAAAAGAAAACTACAATCTAATCTCCCTAATGAACATAGATGCAAAAATCATTAGTACTGGCAAACAGAATGCAGCAAATCACCAAGAAGATTATACATCATGACCAAGTAGGATTCATCCTGGGGAAGCAGGGATGATTCAGCACATGCAAATCAATAAATGTAATACACCATATTAACAGAACCAAAGACAAAAATCACATGATCGTCTCAATAGATGCAATAAAAGCATTTGACAAAATCCAACACCCATTCATAATAAAAAAAAACCCTGTAGAAAATTGGAATAGACAGCCTTTACCTCAATCTTATAAAAGCCATCTATGACAAACCAACAGCTATCATCGTATTAAATGGTGGAAAACTGAAAGCTTTCACTCTAAAATCAGGAACAAGACAAGGATGTCCATTATCACCACTCCTATTTAATATAGTTCTGGAAGCATTGGCAACAGCAATTAAATATGAGAAAAAATAAAAGTAATAAAGAGAGGAAAAGAAGAAGTTAAAATATTATTTGCAGATGACATTGCATAGAAGACCCCAAAAACTCCACCAAAAATCTTGTAGATTTAATATTCAAATTTTCTTGTGTATCCATGTTGGCCCTCAGTAGATCTCTCAGCTAACTGTGCATTATATAAGTATTTCATGTATTTTAATGCTATTTTCTTAAAGTATTACACTTAATTTATTCACTAATACATTCTTAAATCCTAGTGAGTTCAAACATCCTTTACTTGTAATAGACTTCAGTGGGAATATTTTATTGATGTGTGTTATTTAGCTTATGATTTAAATAAAATCATATTTATCAGACTAATGAAGTTCTGAGTTCTGTTTTACTAAGAATTTAGAACTTAAATGAGTGTTAACATTGCAATTATTGAGCTAACAATGTGTCTTTTCTTCTTTTTACATTGTGACACACATTGCTTAGTCTATAAACGTGTAAGAGTGGTAGGTCTATAGTGCCTTGATACTACAGGAGTGTATACATAACATATATAATTTGGGAAAATTTATTTAAGATTTATTTGGCAGTATTGAATCTATGTTTTGTGAATTTCTTTTAGGACAATATACTGGCAATATATTGAAATCGATGATAAAATGACCTCCCTTGCTGTTTTCTGAGATGTTGGACAAGTTTGGTCTTCTACTTTCTAATAATTCAGATAATTCAATGGTAAAGCCATTTATTCCTAACTGGGTGTGGGTATGTGCATATGTGTGCATGTGTGTGAGAGATATTTTAACAAGCTTAATATTTTAACAGATGTATATTGTCAAATATTACTATATTTTTCCTTTCAATTATTGTAACAGCTAATCTTAAAATATTTTTCTACTTCACACAAATTGTGTGATTTATTTGCATGAAGTTGTGAATAATGCTTTTAGTAAATTTAATAAGGTGTGTAGTCTTATTAATTTTATTTGTTACTGACATAAATATTTTATTTTGTTTCTCTTTTTTAAACTAAGCTTATTGGTATAATTTAAATATACATAATGATGACATTCAGCATAGGGAACTTGTTCATGTACATGATATATCTTTATTCCTCTTTTTCCCACTCCTGTCCCTGTTTTTCATCCCCTTTCCTCCCCTTATTTACAAAGCTTTGATTCCATTTTATCCTTTTTTCTCATTTTTTTCTTTTCCCTCCTTCCTCCCAGTTCCCCTTTCCTTTTGAAAAATCTCTTATTTCACAGTACCTATTATATGTTTTCATTATTATTTATACTTTCAATTTCTCACACCAGGGAAACAATGAAATGTTTACATGTGTGCCCAATTTATTTCACTTAAGATATGGTCTCAAGGTCCAACCATTTAGCTATAAATGCCTCAAATTTATCAATCTTTATGGCTGAGTAGTACTCCATTCTATTAAAAAAACCCACATCTTTTTTTATCCATTTCTTGGTTGATGGACATTTGGGTTGTTTCCAAGATTTAGCCATTACAAACTGTGCTGCTATAAACATGGGTGTGCTTCTATCATGATGGCATGATGCTTTTAATTTTTTCAGGTAAATACCAAGAAAGGGAATAGCTGGGTTAAATGAGATGTCTAGTCCTAGTTTTCTGAAGCATCTCCACACTGATTTCCACAGTGGTTATACCAGTCTCCACTCCCACCTACAGTGGAGAAGTGTTCCTTCTTCCCTACAACCTGCCAGCATTTGCTATTGGTCGAGTTCTCAAAAATAACCATTCTTTCCGGAGTGAGATGGAATCTCAACATTGTTTTAATTTGCATCTCTTGAATTATCAATGATGCTAAACATTTTCTTACATTTATTTGCTGTTTGTACTTCTGAGAAATGCCTGTTCATTTTAGAGGCCCATTTTTGGATTGGGTCTTTAAATTTGGAGGAGCTAATGTTTTTCAAATCTTTTTATTTTCTCGATATTACTCTTTTGTCTGAAGAACAACTGACTCGGATTTGTTCCAACTCTATTTATATATGAATGTATCAGGAAATGCGTCATTCTCAGAAGTCTTTACCTGACTTTGGGAGACAGAAAAGCCTCCTTTTCCAATGGAGGGGGTGAAACATCTCCAATTATAAAGATAAGCGATTTGGGGAAAGGAATGGTGCACAAAACATTATTTGCGTTAGATATATGCTTATGATGAGTGTCATTCTAAATGCATATGTACTACGCTTTAATCACTAAGTATCAAGGCATTATCATTAGACAACCTAAAACCAAATTCATTGAGAATATGTGTGTTACATACAGTTACAAATCAAAAAGCCAGACTACTGAGTGGCCTTTAAAGTTTTGATATATTAGCAATTTAAAATATCGATATATTAGCAATTTCTTGAACTATAGCAGCTTACTAATTAAACCTTTTAATACAATTAGTTAATTAAACTTTAAAGGAAAAACTTTAAAGGCCAGACTACTGAGAGGAGCATTTTAAAATAAGTCCTTTATTGCAATTAATGAAAAATGTATAAAAGAAAATTAATAAATACTAGTGGTTCTCAAAGCAAAGTGGACATACACCTGAAAAGCAATCTGAAAAATCAGCTTGGCAAGAAGGAATATATATTTGTAAGAATAGCAGTTGTGGAAAACCAGGACACACTCAAATACTCTGGTGACGTATGCCTAACACAAAGTTCTCCATAAAATTCACAAAACTTTCAATATTCAAAAATATTATGAATGTGAAAAGCAAAAAAAAGTTGATTGTTATTGTATTAAAATGAAAATAAACAGAAAATAGAAGTGGGCTCATTAGAAGTTTGATATATTTAAATGCCAGAAAAGCACTTGGAAAGATCCATAAATAGTTCATTAAATAATGTACAGGAAAAAATGAAAGAATTAATACAAAAAAGCAGTCTGTAAGAAAGATTAGTGGTCATAGTTGCCTTGTAAAAAACAATGCCTGTGCTATGATCTTAGTGATTAAACAGGGCACTGCATGTAGATGAACAGAAGGATAGTGATGTTGGAGAAATATCCAGAAAAAACATCCAAAAATCCAGCAGATCATAAGAGAGAGAAGGGAGAGTGCTCTTGGTTGAAGCAATGTTGAGGAAGTCATAGTGGAGGAATTTCCAAAAGCCAGTATTGTCTATCAAGCTATGTACTCCAGAAGCCAGGCAACCAAAAGAATATACATAAAGAAAGCCACTATTACATGCATTGTAGTTGAAGTGCTGAAAACAAAAAACAAAAAGAAAAAAACTTCAATTATATCTGGGAAAAAGTAGGGGAATAAGAACTAAAAAGAGGGGAGGTGAAGAAGAGGAAGAGGAAGAAGGAGAGGGAGAAGACAAGCAAAGACTTCATGAACAAAACCCTGAATGCCTAGGAAATACTACAAAGAATCAGTAACTGAGATCTCATCTTATTAAAAAGCTTTGAATAACAAAAAAAAATCATCAACAGAGTGAAAATACAACCCATAGAGTTGGAACAAATCCTAGTCAATTGTTCTTCAAACAGAAGAGTAATATCAAGAACGTAAAAAGATTTGAAAAACATTAGCTCCTCCAAATTTAAAGACCCAATCCAAAAATGGAGTGGATTTAAAATTATAACATAATACAATCTTTTTCATTATCTCATACTTAAGTCTTTGAACTCTACCGTTAAGCCATGACAGTTAATTCTTATAGGGAAAGCTAATTTTGGAAAGAAAAATCTCATTAAAATTGATAAAATTTGGAGACTAATCACTTCAAGTATACATAATTATTCATAATTGTATTGAATAGGCAGGTAATCGATATATTAGCAATTTCTTGAACTATAGCAGCTTACCAATTAAACCTTTTAATACAATTAGTTAATTAAACTTTAAAGGACATTGTCAGCATAATTTCGAAAGACCTCTATAAGTTTAGAAAGGTGAAGTTGGTAATACATTTAGATACATAAAATAAGGGTGAATCAAAAATAATAATATCTTAGGCAAAATACAAAGTAAGCAAAATAGACCACAAGAAACTCTTGTCAAATGATATCCAAATGAAAGATAAATAGAATTTTGCTAGCATTTGTATACAAAGACATAGTTCTGATTAGCTTTAGAGCAATGGGAAAACATTTGTTAAAATTGAATTAATGAAAACAAAAATTTAAAGGTACTTTGGGATTTTCTTTCTAAAAAATTAAACCTGAGTGGTATTCAAGTTTCAACTGCTTTTGCTGCCTAGATCAACACAATTTCTCTGGATCTAAAGTAAGAGATAAAAACTGGGAGGCTTTGCATTTCTGGGGAAATGACAACGGATCCATAACTTAATCTGTAACTGGAGGTTAATGAAAACTTCGGTGTAAATTCAGAATGTCATTTCTAATTAGCTCTGTAGAATCTGTGAGCTGTATGCTGTCTCCTTTGATGGTTTGGAGAAGTACCTCTGAGTTTAGGAGTGGTTTTTTTCATATTCTGATACATCTCATTAACATTATTAACATACAGGTCATAATTTCCCAGAATGCATGATGATGCATAAACATGTCAGTAGTACTCAGGGTGAATGAAGGATGGGTAGAAAGAGGCAAGTTTCTTTACATAGAACTTTCAGAGCCTCTGATATCTAACGTGCATTTAAATAGTCAAGACAGAGGCAGAATATGGAGGGGAAGTGGCAAAGGTAGAGATGAAGAACTCGAAAATGATTTGAGCATGCTGTTGCTCAGACACACTGCTAAATTGTTCAGACCACTTATTTTGAAATAGGAATCATGTTAAACTTTACTAACTTTTTTCTGTCAGATTTGTAAATCACTCAGTTCACTTCATTTCCATTTTTTCTAAATGTAAGAACTTGCACCTTAATAAGGCTCCATATTGCTCAGACATACAAATTCTTCAAAATATTATTTATTGATATTTCCTGCCTTAGAAAGCTTTCTATAGTTTTTTTTTTTTTTGCAATTTTCCAAAAGTGCAGGTGGCCAAATCATTTCTTTTAGAAGTATGCAGATTGCAGCGCCTCAAAGCCTGTTCACTCAATGAGGCTAAATACATATCTATGAAAGATGCGGAAGATATTGAGTCAGACAAATCTTGAAGGACCAAGAGACCAAAATAAACATGTTTTCAACTCTTCTGACATCTGGTACTCAACACGGAATAGCAATATTAAAAAATTGCTAAAAGATGCTTGTCTCAAAAATTTGATTCAAATAATTATACGTCAGTGTCTACCAGAATCACTGATGTACTGATACAGAGAAAACTTCACCAATGTGTTCTACTTAACAAAACTATTCTTAAAATAATGCCATATTATAGTACAATTTAGCCATGATATTCCATTCAAAAATAGTTTTTGTTCATAATATGAGGACATTTCTCCCTCACTCCTGAACTGAAATACACAGTTAGCACTTTTGTGGTAGCAAGATAAGGTATTTCACATTGCTTATTTACACATGGCTCAGTGATATTTTCTAGAACTGTAAGACAGTTAAAATATTTGAAATACAGTAGTTTAAATTTGAAAGTAACTAATGGAAAGTTTTTCTTTGCATTTTCTTTTCAATAGTTTGGATTTTAAAAATCATTCATTTAACATAAATTGTACAAATATTTTTTGTTTACTCTTTATGAAGGATGATGAGTCCAGGGTGAAACTGTGTTAGAATCTGAGTGGGACAATTAACACGGAATGCAAAAAGTGTGAGAGCATGTTTGGCAGTTTGGAAATTTGGTGTAGGGTACTGAGGACAAAAATTGACTTGGGGAAAAAAAGTCTGATGAAGGGAAAAAAGGATGAAAAAAGAGAGAAAACAAGCAGTAGATAGTAGTAGAAAATAGAAGTAGACTGTCAATCAGATTAAGGAATTTTTAAGTTATTAAAGTGTTTAAGTGCTGAATGAGGATCCACGTGTAATTTATGGCATGTGGACAGATGCCAGAAATGAACTAAGAGCCATTAAAAAAGGCAAAGATGTTGAAATTTCATAGCCTTGTGGTGTTGGAGTTGGATGAAGTAGATATTTTGTGGAAAAGGAGTCTATAGGAAGTGATTATTGGACTGGGTACTGTATAGTTAAATAAAATAAAGTAAGTAAAATTAAATGGATAATAAGAAGTCACTGAAGCAGTTTAAACATATCCTGATTGATTTAATTACTGTCATTTTAGTGCCACTTATTTTAATAGATATTGATGTTATTATCAAAGTTCTTTTTTATTTTTTTATTTTAAAGAGAATAAAATAAACCAAAATAAAACAGAACAAGCAGATCAGAAACAAACAATGCAAGCAATACAGGACTTCAAAACAAGACAATAGAAAATCAACAGTGGCAACAGGAAATCAATAGTGTCTCTTGTTTTCTTCAAAATAGTTGTTCATACGTCCACACACAATAAATTCAAACAAAACAGAATAGTATAAAACCAATCAAAACAAAAGAATGAAAGCATTACAGGCCTTCAAAAACAGATAATAGGAAATCAACAATGACTATCATAATGTTTTGTTTTCTTCAAAATAGCTTTTCATACTTTCTAACATATTGCAATCAAGTAATAGAAAACAGACTAAAACAAATCGAATCAAAGAATAAAAGCATTATTGGACTTCAAAGCATGATGATAAGAAAACAGCAATGGCTACCATAATGCGTTGTTTTCTTCAAAGTAGCTGTTCATATCATCATGCATAATAAAATCGGTTCTTGTAACTCTTCAGGAATAGTTCTAGGCCTATACATGTGTATCTATCCTTTCTGTGTTAGAGAGAATAACAAAACAAAATGCAAGAAACAAAAGAGACAAATAAATAACAATAACAGAGCTGAAAACAATAACATTATATGCTTTCAAAACAAGGTGGTAGGAACATAATAAAGATTATTATTTTATATAACTATCTTCAAAAGAGTTACTCAGATTACCAGATACAGACATGCTAAATTGATCTAATCCTGTGAATGTTAACTGTTTTGTTGCAAGAACGAATAGAATTAGTAGTACAATCATCTTAGGTATCTTAAGTGTATATATAAAAATTTATATCTTTTTTCTTTTCCCTTCTTTCTTTTCTCCTTTTCCCTATCTGAGTTATTTTTTCCTTTTGAGCTGTTCCTTACCCTTTTGCAATATTTATTGAAGATTTTGTATCTTATTTACTCTTTCAGTTTCTTACACTAGGGAGACGATATCATGTTTACACATGTGGGTTTGATTTATCTCACTTATGAGTATGGTCTCAAGTCACATCCATTTACTTGTAAAAACCTCAATGTGGTCCTTCTTTATAGCTCGGTAGTACTCTATTATATAAAAATACTAAAATTTTTTATCCATTCCTCAGTTGATGGGCATTTGGGTTGTTTCCAAGATTTCGCTATTACAAATTGTGGTGCTGTAAACATGGGTGCACATATATCACTGTGGTATGATGTTTTCAATTCTTCTGAGAATATGCCCAGAAGTGGATTACTGGGTCAAAAGGGGCCAACACTCCCAACTTTTTGAGGTACATCCAGACGGATTTCCACAGTGGTTGCCCCAGTCTACATTCCCATTACAATAGAGAGGGATTCCTTTTTCCCCACAGCCTCTCCAGCATTTATTACTGCTTTGCTTGATCCCAGACATTCTTTCTGGAGTGGGATGGAATCTCAGAGTTGTTTTAATTTGCATTTCTCTAATGAGCAATGATGCTTAACATTATTTCATGTATTTATTTGCCATTTGTATTTTTTCACCTGAGAAGTGTATTTTCATCTCAGGTGCCGATTTTTGGATTGGGTCTTTGAATTTGAGGGGACTGATGTTTTTTAATTCTTTATATGTTCTAGATAGAAGACCTTTGTCTGAGGAACAGTTGACTAAGATGTTTTCCCAATTCATGGGTTTTCGTTTCACTCTGATGGAGATTTCTTTTGACGTGTAAAAACTTTTTAATAAGACGAGATCCCAGTTGTTGATTCTGAGAAGTGTTTCCGTGCTGCTTGATTTTTGTTCATGAATAATCTGCCTAACTCTGTGTCTTCGAGGATTTGACCTACTTTGTCTTCTAGCACATTTAGTGTTTCTGTTTTACTGTTTAGATCATTGATCCATTTTGACTTTAGTTTAGTGCATGGTGATAGGCTTGGGTCTA
>RJWT010014073.1:6803-21434 GCA_004365215.1 Cuniculus paca
AAAAGAAAGAAAATGTGATATTCTTTGAAGCAAAGTAACTTGCCCAAAGTTAAAATGATGGGTAAATGGCCAGACCAGGCTTTGAACTTATAAAAAATAAATTAGAATTATGAGTGTTATCCTAGAAGTATATAAAGTAGAATAGTCAAGTGTACAGGAGTAAGTGACACTTGAACTGGAAGAATGAACTTCTACCAGGTGAAAAAGGGGGTGACAGCGGGAAAGAGAGGACAGATATTCCAAGTGGGCAGAGCATGGCATGTCTGGAGGGGCAAGGCAGCATTTGGCCACTGGGTAATTCCTGACAGCTGCAGCTGAAAGCTCGTACAGTACAGTGGTGAGAATTGGGGGATGCCATAAAACAAAATCTGAAGAACTGGTAGTGAGCATGAAAGGAATGAAGGCAAGCATGGGAACTAAGGAACTCTGGTTCTGACAGTCAGCAAACTACACATAGCCTCTCATGAAGATCTGAACCTGACTCAGCAGACATAGAGAAGCAAGGCAGAGACTCCTCACAGCTGCAGAGAGAGAAACCTGTAAGTGGGAAAGGACCCCTCCCTTTATTTTTAAGGACTCCTTTGGGTACAGACTGTAGGAAGGAAGACTATGGAACTGCCTGTGGTTTGGATAGAGAGAAGTTACCATTTAGAAGTGATAGAAAAGAACATTTCAAGCTGGGCGTGGTGGCAGATGCCTGTAGTGCCAGCACTCGGGAGGCTGAGGAAGGAGGATCCTTGTGAGTTCAAGACCAGCCTGGGCTACAAAGTGAGCTCAAGGCCAGCCTGAACTGCGTAGTGAGACCATCTCAAAAAGACAAAAAAAAAAAAATTTTTTTTTTTTCAGGTAAGAGAGCTTGTCATTTGGGCTTTCGTCAAAATGATACAATTGAAGTGTAAACTACAGTTTAAGAGAGAAAGTCATGCACCGGGCATGGTGGCTCATGCCTGTAATCCCAGCACTCGGGAGGCTGAGACAGGAGGATCCTTGTGAGTTCAAGACCAGCCTGGCCTACAAAGTGAGCTCAAGGCCAGCTGAATGGCATAATGAGACCCTGTCTCAAAAAGACAAGGGCTGGGGATTTAGCTCAGTGGCCTAAGCACCTGCCTGGCAAGCGTGAGGTCATGAGTTCAATCCCCGGTACTGCCAAAAAAAAAAGAGAGAGAAAGTCACAAAACTAGATTCAAAATTGATTCACCATGTCAGGCAGGTAAAAAGGTTCCAGTGCCTGGTGTACACTAGTTGCTGGGAATTACTGTGAGGAATGAAACTGGCACAAAGGGTGAGACATTGGCACAGGAGAGCTGCATAGTGAAGGAGGGGTTGCAAAATCTTAGAGGGATTGGTCAATCATTTATTCAAATAACTGATAGCAAATTTCTAGCTGCTATCCTGAGGATAGCTGATGTGTACTGAGCTCTTATTGTCAGGCACTCTCTATATATTAACCTACTTTAAAACTCACAGCAACCCTATAAAATACCCATCATTATCATCCATAGGAAATGTAAACATAGAAGTAACTAACTTGCCCAAGGCCACACAGTAGTTGGGACTAGTAGTTGAACCCAGTAAATCTAGTACTAGAACATGCTTTCATTTTTTTTCTTTTTCCTTCATTCTTTCTTGCTTTCTTTCTTTCTTTTTTTTTATCTTGTCTTTTTGAGACAGGATTTCACTATGCAATTCAGGCTGGCCTCAAACTCAAAGCAATCCTCCTACCTCAGCCTCCCAAGTCCTGGGATTATAAGCATGTGCCATCATGCCAGCTAGAACATGCTCTTTCAACCAAAATGGTATTTCATATTGCATCTCCAAAGTAAAATCATAATAAAAATAATAATAGAAGTACTTTTGGTAGTGTTTATGATGGACCAGACCCACACATTATCTTGCCAACATGCACATACTGTACTGTAATTCAAACTGACAGTGCAGGGTGCTTGAACCTGAGGGACAATACTGCGTGGCAGGAGCTAGTGTAAATTTGTACAAAATACACAAGTGGAACATAAAGGGGGAGTTAACTGACCTTTCCTGTTGGGAGTAGCATTGAGTTATGCTTAGACTGGGATGCTGAAAGCTTCATGGAGGGAGACTTGTGAGCTGAATTTTCAATGATTTTAGGTATTTGTCAGAATGATAGCGCAAAGTAGTGCAACAGTGGTAATAAAGGAATGAAGGTTTGAAAGAGCCTGTTAACATTCATGAAACTGTAAGCAGTTTGGCTTTTGGAATTAAGTGGGTGGCAAGACAATAGAGAAGATACATCAGCAGGAGACAGGGGGCTAGATCATAGAAGCTTCTTTGCCTTTCCAGGAAATGTGAGCTATTTAAAGCATTTTTCCAATGAGGTAAATGTAATAGCAAAAAGAAAGTAAATAAATATAAATAGAAATGGCCCTAGGGAATCTGCTGGCTTAGACTGAAGCTATTCAAACCAGCAGGAATTCTTTGAAGTCTGTTTTCTCTTAATAATACATACATGTATGCTAAATTTGCATTCCCTGTTATAAATTGCTAGCCTTCAAGTAAAATGAACATTTTAGGATAATTTTATCATGTAACTCTTGGTGTGCCTGGCACACTGCCCCTACAAATCTGCCAGGTATGTGGGCCCATATGAAAAATATGAGGAAGTGAACTATCAAAAGGATTTTAATCAAGGGAGTAATATGGTCAGATATGCAGTTTAGAAAGATCTATCAAGCTAGAATCCTTGGAACTAGAATAGGGACTCAACAAATTTTTTATTGAGAAAGCCCCAAAGCCTAAACTGAAGGGCAGGATAGATGGCTAATGAGGAGACAAATTAATAGAATTTTGTATCTGATTGGTTTAGGGGGACAACTGGGCGGGGGAATAGTGTAGGATGGCTCCCATAGTCCTGGCTTAAGTAATGTCCAGGAAAAGTGGGAGAGAAATAGGCATGGAGGAAAGGGTGACTGATTTGGACATCCAGAACCCAGGGTACATGCGGATTACACAGGCAGAGATGCCCAACAGAAATCCGCAGCTCAGCCAAGAGGTCTGGGCTGAAAATAAAACTTACGTCAATGAAAGTGGTTGTCACAGAGACAACAGGTGGAATAAGATGAAGAGTGTTAAAGACAAATCCTAGAGTATAATAACATTTAAGCAGCAGGCAGAAATACAGAAGTCCAAAAGCTGCAGAGAATGAATGGGCAGAAGTGGGAGAACAAGAGAATGTGTACCACAGAAACAAAGGAGGGAAAAAAAAAAAAGACTCTGAAGAAACAGCGCTGTTAAATGCTGTGGGGAGATTAACAGAAAAAATTTAAAAGCTCTGTATTTAGCCATTAGGTCAACAATATCTTGCATATAGTTTCAGAGGAATGGTGGAAACAGAAGCCCCTAATCACAGGGGCTGAAAAGGGAATAGAAGGTAGAAGAGATGGTGATTATAGTATCCTTAATTCAAAAATGTTCCTGCCAGGCATGGTGGCTGAGGCAGGAGAATTGCCATGAGTTCAAGGCCAGCCTGAATTACATGGTGAGATAGTGTCTCAAAAAACAAACAAACAGGGCCGGGGATCTAGCTCAGTGGCCTAAGTGCCTGCCTGGCAAGTGCGAGGTCATGAGTTCAATCCCCGGTGCTGCAAAAAAAAAAAAGTTCCTATGAGTCAGAGAGGGGGTACATAGGGTCAAGCAGGATTTTTAACATAGAAGAGACACTAAAGCAACATTAACTCAGACCATGAAAAATAGATGTAGCCCAGAAATTAGCAAAATGAACAAATGATGTTCTACACGTGCAGTGGTGGCAGAATTTGATGAAGACTCAAAATAACCACAAATTAGGGAGTTAGGGTGAAAGCAAAGGCAGTGGAGTTGCAGGCAGAAAGTAAGAGGAGCTGCTCTGGACACTTTATATTTGATCCAGCAAGATAGGTTACTGTCATATGGAAAAAGTATAAATTTGTGCCTATTCTGAAGGACTCCGTACATATACCTTGCCCAGAAGTGATATGTCTGGGGTTGGGAAGGTGACTTCTGATGTCCACATGCCTCTCTGGTAATTTACTACTTCTTTACTAAATCTGCACCAAGGAATGAGATCAAAGCCAGAACAATGTTAGGGAAGTAGTTTAGAGAAATGTTGCTCTGTTAAGTTGTACGTGACAAAGGGAACTTCTAGGAATACTCTGTATTTAGGGGCTAATCTAGGAAAACATTGGCTTGTCTATATGATGTGGTCCTGCAGTGAGGAAAACAAAACAAAAATGCATGGGAACAAGTAAGGGAATCACTGTCAGAAACTTTTAAGCTAGAACAGTCACTGCAATCACTCAGGTGAGAAAACCGAGGTACAGGGAGGTCATGAGCCCTGTCCACACTGTCTTCTGGGAAGCTGCCAAGTCCAAATGGTGGTTGACAACCTGCGAGCATGTGATGCATTGAGAGATCACAGCCTCAGTGATTCACTGAGTTCAAGAACAAGCGACAGAAGTTGTTAAAGGGAAGAAGAAAGGAAGCTTGTCCTCTCTGTTGAAGTGATAAAGCTCCATCGCCGTGTCAGAAGCTTCTTTTTTAGTCAGGAAGCTCCGTCTGCAGGCTGGCAAACCCTTTTCAAGTGCTAGCCCATGTGTGTTCAGGACTTGCTGGCAACAATCATATCAAGCCTCTCTAAGCTGACACTTAACCCTCAGGGCTGACCAGAAAAGAGATTACAGTTCCTGTCCCACTCCTGACCAGGGCAAAACTATGACAGGCTTTCCCCCCAAATCTGAATCAAATGGAAGAAAACATTCACTCCTTAGTAGTTCCTCTGGACAGTAATCAGGAGCTGACCCAGGGTGGGCGTTTGTAAGGATCCAGCCTCCGTTCTGCCTGGTGCTGGGATCAGCTCACACAGCTCCTGTGTCCACGGGACACAGAGAATACATTGTCCATACGGAGGATTATTCTGTACAAGAAACCCAAACAAAGGGAGAGGTTGTTTCCAGCTGCCTGGGGGAGGTGGGAAGGGGGTGGGAAAAGGGCCTTTTACTAGGGCAGGGCATTCCTGCAGAGTTCACCCTCATCCCTTCAGCAGCAGAATAGGAGGGGTGCAATCACATCTTCTCCAGCTCAGGCCTAAGGCTGGGACCCATTATGGAACACTTGGCTACATCTTTTATCTATCTTAGCCTTTTCCCCAAAAACCACATGGTTAAGTGAGAGGTGAGCTAACTTAAGTAGGGCAGCAATACACACAGCGAATGAGGTGAGTTGGGCAGTGAGCACAGGAATATGCAGCAGTGATCAAATACCACCCTCAGGGAAGATTACAGAATAAATCCTAAGCAATCGGCACTAAGTTGACATCGATCTGATAAGATTTCACCTTCAGTGGGATGAACTACGCTGTACTAAGGCCTTAAGATTTCACAGCTCTGCTTCTTTCTCCATCCAGAAAAAAATCAGAGACAATGGCCCTTTCTCCACGACCCAAAGGTAGGATCAAATACAAACCCCAAGCAAAATAGGGCCCAGTAACAGAGGAACACTACCAGAGTAGGGCAAGAATAATGTCTTATATATCGAGTATCAGAGCAGGTCATATCTTCTTCAAAAGAAACACCATAAACATTCCTTCTCAAGGGACTGAGTGCTAGGAGTGGGAGTTACATTCTCTTCACTGTGGTGTTCACTGGGTTGTATGCTCCCCAAGGTGTGAAATACAAGAGGTTTGTGTATCCAGAGGAGGTTTTCTGAGGTAGGATGGAAATAAGAGCATGTGCAGAGTGACAAATATTGAGGTGTAAGCATCCCTGGAATTAGGAGTGTTTGCTTAAGTACATGAGATGTAGGTGATACCCTGGATTTATTCCTGTTGAGAAGGAGGGCATTCTTGGTCCAGGAAGACAGAGTCCACTTCAATAGTATATGGGGGCTGGGTGTGGTGGCACATGCCTATAATCCCAGCACTCAGGAGACTGAGGCAGGAGGATCGTTGCAAGTTCGAGACCAGCCTGGGCTACAAAGTGAGTTCAAGGCCAGCTCAAACTGCATAGCGAGACCCTGTCTCAAAAACAAACAAACAAACAGAATAGTATATGGGGAATGAAGTCAGTATCAGGCTAGGACAACAAAGAAGCTTGGGATGGAGCAAAGAATAGCAGTCACCAAAAGCTGCTCGAGGGGTTCTAGAGAACTACAACTGGGGCTCTGCCCAATATCCCAGATAGCTCTGACACTTCCAGTTGGGAAGGGAAGAGGTGAGACGATTAGAGCTGCTGGGTCAGACTGTTTAAGCAGGGGACAATCTGGAAGAGTTGCCTCAGAGTTCGTAACACGATACCCCTGCCACAGTGCATTGCAATCAGAGCTTTGTGGAACACTGGTCCTCGCCTTGATGGAACAGGAATAGTGGTAACATCTGGGACCACTTTTCCAAGCCTCTGCTGCCACAGCTTGGCAGAATACTGCCTGGTATTGAGCAAAGGCCAAAGTACCAGTGTCTAATAGAAGAGCACAGAGAAGAGGCAGCTGTAAGGTATGAGTAAAAAGGAAATATCAGGGTTTCTAGGTCAAAGCTTATTAAAAATAAGGAAACATTTTATAGAGAACAAGTTAGAACTGCTCTGAAGCATTATTGAAAGTGTTTCTCATCCCTGTATTAGCTCTGTCATAAACTGCTGTGAGACAACCCCGAGTCAGTGAACACCGATTTAAATAACTTTATTTAATAAAGAAATCCTTAGATCCACTTCTGCTGACTCAACCCCTGCCCATGCCCACAGTGGAATACTGAGACAGATACTGTCCAACCACTCTGCTCTTCAATTGTCAGAGTAAGCTGCCCCCTTCCACCATGCATCTGACTCTTGTTTGAATGATAGGCTTAGTGAAATGGAGGAAAGTAATCCTGGTCAGAGTGGAGGACTAGCCGCTATTATGAGGACTAAACCCCAGCGAAAGACAGTATTACGTGCAATTCCCCTCTCCTCCCAAATTAAGAAAAATAAACCCAGAGGAAGAAGGGTCTTTTAGATAGGCTACAGAAAAATCCTTTCTTACATAGTTCTACCTGCCAGAGCCACTGCCTGAGAAATCGTCTAACTACTGGCCCCTTGACATTTTCCTTCCTGTGTAAGGAAGGGATAAAGGATGAGAACTTGTACCTAAGTAAGTGTGAATTGGTTTCCAGAGGCTGGAGAGTAGTGCAGGCCCAGCTCCAGTAGATGGCTCAACCTGGCCCACAAGCCTCCTCTCCTGCAGCTTAGAGGAACAGCAGGATGAAACCTGGGAAGGAGGGCCTAAAGAAACAGTATGCTTCCAGAGATACATGGGCTGCTATAGTTTCTAGCAGTATAAAACAAGCACTGACTTATGTGACCCTGTGCCTATCAGCTAACCACATAGACACAGAGCAGATTACAATCAGGGTAAGTTCTAGATCAAGTACTGTGGACAGCAAGGTGCAGAAGTGGCTACAGAAACTTTCTTTTATTGAATACCTATTACTTCATGGGCTGTGATAAATGTTTTACATTTATTTCCTCATATTAGTCCTCACAACAACCCTATGAGGTAGGTATTACCACTATTTACAAGTGAGAAAAAAGGCTCACAAAACTCAAAAAAATTAGGTCACTGCTCCAAAGTCACAAAGCTAGTCATCGGTGGAGTTGGGATTTGTCTGTTGCTGAAAGTCGTGCTTATTTTATGTGCCAATGTAAGTGAGCCTTGAGCGAAAGATAATTTTACTGCCCAACTCTGCCAAGGTCACCAGGGAGGCTGCCATCGTCACTCACCGCTGATATGGATGCATTGAAGCTGACTTGATGTTGGTTTTTATTCCACTTGGCATTTTGCCTAAAAGGAATACAAAGAAGGGACACCTGAAGCAAGGCAAAATCTTGACAACAAATTAGAAATGTGGCCTCCTAGGTTTGGTTTTTCCTCCAGCTTCCCCCATAAGTGTTTTGGAGGAAAGGAGTAACTTGGGAGATGAGTGGAAGGAGTCAGAATATGCCCTAACATGTTTTTCTGGTCATCTATTCCCTGAAAAGACAGCTAAACACATGTGACGCCCTGTTCACTGTCACAGGTAAAAAGTATTATGTTTTCTCCTGAGTTTTTGTTTTTGTGGTGCTGGAAATTGAACCCAGGGCCTTGTGCAAGCTAGGCGAGTCACATTTCCAGCTCCCGCTGTCTCTTGTTTTAGTTATCCTTTCCTAGATAGCTTAGAAAAAAGTTCTAAACTCCAAGTTGTTTTCATAATTAGTAAAAATCAGCACAAAAAAAGAGAAGATACGAACAGCAAGAAACAGGACATTCGCAATACACATAAGCCTGGGAAAGTGCCTGCTTATTAATTCCTGATATGCCTAGCAAAAAGTTTTATCTCTCTATCTAAAAACAAACACTGACCATATACCAAAACCAAAGCAAATGGGATAGGACAGCTGAAGCAGAAGTCTGAGATGGGGGTGGGAGGCAATAGCAGTTTTTTTTTTAAATTTCATTTTTTATGGGTTTTTTTGAGATAAGAGTCTCACTCTTTAATTCATGCTGGCCTTGGACTCACACGCAGCCCAAATTGCCCTCAAACTCATGGCAATCCTCCTGCCTCAGCCTCCTGAGTACTGGGATTACAAGCAGATTACAGGCATATAACCACCATGGCTGACCTAAGAGCAGTTTCTTTTCCTCACTCTTTGGTACCCATTGCAAAGTCTCAGGTGGAATTTTTCTTTACAGCTGGAAACTGTTTTTGGAACCATAAAGCAAAGGAGAAAAGGAGAAATCTCCTGGTCTGGGGATGCTGGAGGCCTGGGTAATGCAGCTTGTTTTCACTTCTCTGCTCAACATCAGCTACATTTCAACTCCTGTCACCTTACCTGGTTGACCTGCTTGAGCCATCTGTACCCCACTGAGCATTGGCTGCTGCTGGCTTGGAGTTCCTGCCATCTGTACTTGCTGTAGTCCTGAAGTTCCTGCAAGAATTGTCCCAGCTCCTGGCTGGCCTGGCTGGCCTGGCCCACTGCTGCCTGAAGGTCTCCAATTAGACAGCCCCTTCCCAAAGGCAACAGCTGCCACCAAGGCATTGGTGTCTGCAGGGTTAAAGGTCTGTTTGTTTGGCCGGAGACCTGAAGAGAAAGTGGAGACCTTTTAGTATATGTCTGGCACTGGACTGAACCTGGCAACTAGAGGACCCATGATGATTGCTAGGACTTGGGAGTTCTAACTTTAGCAGCAGCCAGACTTCCTCACAGCCAGAGGAAGAGCCAGAATACCCTCAAGTCCATCTCTGTATTCTTCCTTTTCACTTTGTCCATTTCCTCTACCTGTTCTAGGGCTGGCATTAAACATAAAAGGCTAACGGTATAGATGGAAACCCTTTCTGAGGCAGTTCATTCTTATGTGTTTACTTCACTACCTACCCAAACCATCATTACCATTCCAATGGCCTTATACACCTCTCCCTCTGTTTTGCCATCAATTGCTTCCTACCTCCACTCTCTGATTCTCGTTCCTCTTTGCTGATTTTCTCCAGAAGGTTTGAGCACATTTTATTCAAGCTCTGGATCTGCTTCTGTAACACATACAAATTAGTTCAGGATTAGCTCAGCAGAAAGTCATTATGGAGAAGTTTCTTCCTTTGCTCTTTCAGAGGCAACTAATGCGTAACCAACTGTATATCTCTACTACACAGGAGTAGTAATGTCATGCTTCTCATGATGGGATGAGGATGGGGCAACAGGGCAATGACTGTGTCCAACCTGAGCAGCATCAGCACCAATTCGGGCAGCATCTGTAGTCAGTTGCTTCTCCTGCTCTTCAACTTCAGGGTCAGGTTTGGTTCTCAGATGGTCAGGGACCACTTCGTGACTGAAAACAGGCACTCGTCCTTCAGTTTGCCGCTGTAACACAGATTTTATTTAATTGTACTATGCACTCCAAGAAGATCCAAACAGTTTATTTTCAGGGAAAACCACCTAAGACACAACAGCTAGCTACTCAACACACAATGCCCTTCACCTCGTCTGTGATTTCTATCTTCTCACATGCTTACTTCAAACATGCCTAAAATTAAACTCTGCTGTCTCTGCAACATTTTCATAAAAAAATGAAAAGGTAAAGTCACAAAAGGACTTCTTTTTGAGACAGATAATGGAAGAGAAGGGTCCTTGTCTTGGTGACATGAAGCCTTAGGATTTTTACAGTACTATTTGGGAGTGGCTCCCCCACTTCCAAAAGGACAAAAACCAAGGCCTCCAAAATGCAGCCCTTGTCACACATTACCCTACATTTTGAACGTCTAGAATACCCAATCAACAATTGTGCTCCAGACTTTTACCTAAGGACTTATTTCCCAAGTTGTACCCTTTTCTCTTCTTACCATGAGATCTTCATCTCGGTCTGGAGACAACACCAGGGGGATAATGACCTGGTTACGGAACAGTGGTGTCTTCTCATGCTTCAAGACCTTGTTCAAAGTGTTCAACTGTCCAGAGAGCAGTGCAAAACTATCCAGGACAGAGGGCCTGGGGGTGGTAAGAAGGTGTCAGAATGTTCCACTCCTTCCATGTAAACTAATCTCTAAGAGGTCCTTCAGGGTAAAACTATCCAGACTCACCTTCAAGATTTATAGTACTACGACTAGCCTAGCAAGAACCAGATTGGCTAACTGTGATGATGGAGTTAGGAAATAGGGACACATTTTCAGTTTCTGACACAGGTGGTGTGAAAAAAGGCAAGTCACAGTTCAAATGGGGTGAATAATGGCAAAATAGGAACCATGACTAAATCATTACAATTGAAAACTCAGAAACTGGTTAAAAGTTTCCTTCCTAGCCTAGAAATAGTAGCCACCATTCTAGAGTACGCTGGATCTAAGACTCAGCCACATCTGTGAAAAGAGATCCAGTAAGTAGGACCTCCTTGCCAGAGAAGTTAAAGGGTAGGAATTAAAAGCTAGAAATAACATGGGTTGAGAAACTGGGCATTTCTCTATTTCTTTGTCATGGCAGTCCTAAACCATACTTCACCTATGAAATGTTGGGCAACCAGGCTCTTTCCAAATCAAAGATGTTTGCAAAAGATAAACAGCTACATCAATAGAAATGTACAGCTACATCAGGAGGTCTGGTCCTGGTTCCCCCCACCTCATCCTTGCTCCGGCCACCCTTACCAGGTCAGCCGGTCATACTCGTTCTCCAACTTATAAATGAAACTCCCCAGTGAGTTCTTCAGATCAGCTGCTTGACTCAGCAGTGCATCTAATGATGCCTCAAGCTGTTTCTCCTCCCTCTGCACCAATAGGAACAGGTTGGTTACCCAAATAGATGTGAATAGTATACATACAGAAGAATGCTAACAAGCTAAGTTGTTTTCTATCTTTGGTATTTGGATTACAGACTGCATCAACATTAGAGCTTTCAACCAGTTCACTCGACTCCAACTCCTGTCAACAGATTCCTTCTTTTACCACTTCATAATTCCTGTGTTTTTCTCTGTGTTAGATATATCCTACTCCCTCACTGAAAAATTTTCACCAGACCTAATGCCTGTACACCTCTCTAGCACATGCACACTGTTTTCCTCAGCCTTAGAATCTACTTTGACAGCCTGGCTATTCTTGTCAAAGACACAATCTCTGGGAAATCTGCCTATAGATGAAATTTTCTCTAAATATCATCTCAGCATTCTCCCTACCTGGCCCCTCAGCTCTTCATTTATCCTTAGTATTTGATGCTTCAACCTTCTTCTTGCTGACTTAATATACACTCATTTATTTCTGTATTCCTGAGCCTGTTTTATAAGCTCAGCTGATCTGCAAATATTTTATTGAGAGGCTAACAGGTGCAAGCAGCTGACAAACGAAAAACAAACCAAGAAAACCTGCACGCATCTCAGTGCACTAGATAAAACTATTTCAAATGCTGAACGTCTGCAAAGCATTTCCTTCCCATCATTTGTGGTGTCCTGCTTTGACTCTATTTCTTCACCCTTAGCAAAGTTGGGCAGAATGGTACAAATCAGTCTTGCAAATTTTACAGTGTGCTTGTCAGGGGTTTGATCCTGAGTTCCACCTACACCCTCAGATAATAAATAGCTTAGCTTTCGGTTTCAGCGGCCCGCTATTCCTTTTTGCTCCCGGGCTTCTCTTCAATCACAGATGCCCAATTACATCTGCATCCAACAGCCTAGCTCGGGCTGAGTTAGCCCGATACCTTCTCGAGCCGTCTTTTCTTCGCCTGCGTCTCAGCTTTCTCAGATGACAACTAGATCCTTTACCACACTCAAGCTAGTCAGTTGTCTTCTTCACCATCTCGACTCAAACAAGTCTGTTCCTCTCCCACCAGCCTGACTCAACTACCTCTCATCGGCGCCGCTCTCGGTCTATCTCGCCTTTTCCTTCCCATTTTCCTTTCCTTTAACAGCTGTGGGCTCTACAACTCCTCACTTGTCTTAGTAAGCTCTCGGTCCCGACACCCGAGCTTACTAACTGCCAATAGGCCCCTGTGCGTTCTCACCTGCATTACAGCGGCCTAGGGTGTCACTACGAATCCCTCTTCCGGTTTCTCAGTCACCTGGAGCCACGGAGAAGGCTTCATCCGCCAATCAGAACTCTTAGAACTCGGACTTCCCACCGACTTCCGTTTCCTGCCGGAAGCCGAGGTAACCGGGTCAGAGGTCAGGAGTGGAACATCCTCTCGGGCCTCGGCCCGCACGGGAGGGCTGTGTGATGGCCTCGGAACGCCCGGAGCCGGAGGTGAGGGAAGGGCGGGTGCAGCGCTGGGCCCCGAGACACGAGGGGAGGATCCGAAGGGCAGGTGTGTCGTCCTGCAGCGTAGCCTGTGCAAGCACCGGCCGATCCGAAGACCAGACCCTGGAAACTTTTCCCTCACGGCCCGCAATTTCATTGGTAGCCTAGAGAAGAAATTCTCCGCTGTGTTTACTGAAATTTCATCCTTGTCGCCGACCCTTTGACTTAATAATAGCGGTAGTATCGAACCTGTGTTTTGATTACTTGTTACAGTTTCGTTGGACAACACAGCAGTATACTAACCTTGCCGGTTTCTGCATTTCTTCAAACACTGAAATGCTATGAACAGTATGCTTTAATATAGTTCCGGCGCTCATGCCTTTAGAAAAGCAGCTTTCGTTTCATGAAAAAAATATTTGAATCGGAGGAAGACCCCGTTCCGATATTGGCGCTACCATTTTTTAATCTATCTGTGCAGCCATGGGCTTGTTTTAACTTCCCAGATCCTGTTTCCTTTTTTATTAAATACTTGCTATACATAGTGTGTTGTGAAGATCACATGTATTAAACCAGAAAGGGAATATGAAGTCTCTGTTAAATGCTAAGGACCATGCAAGGAACTTTATATAATTGTGTCGTTTAGACTTGTGCAAAGAAGGGGATCATGTTTATTCTCATTTACAGAGAAGAAAACTGAGAAGTCAAAGAAGTCTCTTAACCTCTAGACTACTCAGTTGGGGAATGACAGTTTTGGAGTCAGAAGATCTAAGCAAAATCTCAGGTTTGGATAGAGATGCCCAGTATTATAAGTGAACGTACTGGTACATGGAAAGAGTAAGGGATATGCAAATCAATACAAATAGTGGTCATTGCTTGTTTACTATTTACTGCATACCAGACAGCATGCTAAACATTTTACTGATGGCAGTCCTCGCAACCTATGAAGTAAACACCATTGCTATCCCTAATTTTCGGTCAAGAAAGCTCAGGCACAGAGAGCTATTGAGTAGGAAAATTACACAGCTATCTCAAAATTTTTAAAAAATTATTTATTTATTTTAGAATAACGATAAATTTTATTACCAACAGTGGCAAATATATAATATCTAGAATATAAATATTTAAAATAGTGATTTTGGAGCGAAGGACTTAATGGGTAACAATAGTTGAAATATGTTTAAACTCAAAAATTCTGACGTACAACTACGACTTATATCAATCAACCAAGCTGTCAATTCTTAGTTAAAAATAACTTCCAGTCTCAGGAATAATAATAATGATAGTAAAACCTAATGCTTACTAAGTGTCTACTAAATCCCTGGCAAGTGAATATCTCAGAATAAAGGGAAAAGAATAATTCCAGAAATTCCATGTTCAAATAGCATTTCCTTTATTGGAAAGGCATATCAACTTAATAGGATTTGAGCAGTGTCTTATCTATTTTAGTGCTTCAATGAGCCATGCCTATAAATTATTCTTCATATTAGTTGAAACATTTACCTAACCTTTGAATTCATATCTTTTCTTTAAATTTTTATTTTATTTTATTTTATTTATTTTTTGGTCTTTTTTTGAAACAGGGTCTTGAAATGAGTTCAGGCTAGCCTTAAGCTTACTTTGTAGCACAGGCTGGTCTTGAACTTGCAAAAATTCTCTTGCCTCAGCCTCCTGAGTGCTGGGATTATAGGCATGAGCCACCACTCCCAGCTCTTCAATTTATCTTTTTATTTTTTTGGAACCGGAAATCAAACTCAGGACCTTGGGCTTGCCAGGCAGGTGCAATGCCACTGAGCTATACTCCTGGCCCTAAATTTTTATTTTTATTGGTACATGGTTGCAACGGTGATAATTACATTTGTCTTGGAAAGTTGATACTGTACATAATAAATCTTAATTCTTTTTATGTTCTT
>RJWT010014074.1:7959-21425 GCA_004365215.1 Cuniculus paca
GGGCCTGGCGCCCAGCTGCCTGCTCCCCTCAGACCTGCACAGGCATCTGAGCATCGGCAGGGATGAGTGTGGCCAGGGCTCAGAGCAGGGTGTAGCCTGAGCACTGAGGCAGGGGCATGGGAGCTGGGGAGGTCATGTTATTGTCCTCTCCTCCCTGCACAAGGTATGAGCTACATCCCCAGCTGCTTGCTTACTTGCTTATTTTTAAATTTTAAGCTGGACATGGTGACACACACCTATAATCAGGATCCATGCAAGTTCAAGGCCAGCCCGGGCTACATATTGAGATGCAGGGTCTTCTAAGTTGCCTAGACTGGGCCTGAATTTGAAGTCCTCCTGCCTCAGCTTCCCAGAGTGCCGGGATTACTGGTGTGCACTACGGTGGCCAATCATATTGTTTCTCTTACAACAGAGCAAGTATGTTTCATAATGTATGATCACAAAGAAAAACCGAAACGGTGCTAAACAGGGCATCTAAAGTCCAGAACCACTGCTCAGGGTTTTGTCTTTTTGCTATGTGTTTTCCCCACGTCCTCATCTTCACGTCTGCTGCCTTTGTGGACAGAGATCTTTAGAAAAGATGACTTCCATAGGGAGAGGCGAGTGACTTGGTGCTGCCGAGCTGTGTCCTGGCCCCCAGACCTATTGTTGAGTGTGTTACTCTGCCAGCTCTTGTGGGGCGAGAGCAGCTTGTTCGTGGCACATGTGTTGAGCATGCATATTGATGGGTCTGCTTACACTAAAGTTCTGCTCTCAGTGAGGTTTGAGGTGTGCATTTGGCCACCTAGGTTGCTGTTGGTTTTCTCTTCTTTCCAAAGTCTTCCAAAGTCTCTGCCTGGGAGTGAGAGCCCCCTCTGGGCATGGCACGGGGTATGAGGTACTTGCTGTGGGCGCTCCTCCCTAAATCGGGGCAGCCCAGTCACATGCAGGGAGAGACTTGGGGCATGCTGTCTTCTCCCAGCCATCGCTGGCCTGGGATTAGAGGTGCATCTTCCCTCACCTTTAGGGATCAGCACCCAGCTTAGTGCTGCCTGGCCCCGAGAGTCAGCAGTTACTAATCTCTCTGCCCGGGCACTACTGAAGGTGACCCCCTAGCCCGCAGATGAGCTCCAGCGACCAGAGCCACCAGCTTTGCAGTTTTTGGTGTGGGTAGCTGAACCTGAATGCAGAGGAGTGGCATTGAGTGGTGTCGCAGCCTTGGCCCGTAATCCCAGCCCTCTGGGAGGCTTGTGCCGGAAGAGGCAAACCTGGTAACTAAGCAAAACCCTGTCTCAAAGTAATGAATTAAAAAAGGGCTAGGGATGTGACAAAATGTGCAGGCCCTGGGTTAGGTCCCCAATCCACTAGAAGTTTGTCACTGGAGTGCTAGGGTCAGCTCAGGGTTGAAGAGGAGCTTTGTAGGCAGAAGGCGTAGGTTCGACCTCTGCACCCAAACAAACAAAATTGCATCTGAAAACTAATAGGCTGGAGGATTAAAGGTGTCAAAAGTGATCAAAGCTGTGTTTGACTCAAGCTTTTCATGAGCTTCAAGGAGCAAAGTGTGTTTCCAGCTGAAATGATCAAACCTGTGCTCTGTGGTTGAGATTTTGAAGCTGGAGATGTGCATGTCACTACCTATCTAGCATGTCAACAGTGTCTCACTCCTCCCTCAGCCTCTCTTCCACGACCCAGTCTCCGCAGGGTGGCTGCACCTGCTCTCTCAGCTTGCTCTCCTGGTGACTTGGTTCCTTTGCCTCTTTGCTGTCCTGCCCAATTCTAAAGTGCAGGCAGGACAGCCCATCCATGCACAGACCCTGACCTCAGTGAAGCTTCATGGAGCAAGAACAAGTCCTGCCAGTTCACAGTGGCACCTCTGTTGGTCATCTCTGCCACAGGTGGCCCAGTGCCACCTGCTTCTAGAGACCTGTGCTCTGGTTTTAGCTCAGCCTGGGAAGCTCCACAAGGCTTTTTAGTTGGCTAATATTTCATGAGTTTGGAATGTCCAAAAGCTTTTTATTCCTTATATTCAGGCTTCTCTGTGTTGGAATGAGACAGGAAACTACAGGCCCAGGAGAGGGCTGTGTGTCCTCAGCCACGTTTGCAGTGAGAAGACCTGGCAGCCCCAGCAGCTGTGTGCCCAGCAGGGTGGAGCCTGGGAGCCCTGTACTCTCCAGGTCCATAGTAACCAGTAGTCGTGTTTCCTTCCAGGCTTGCATAGCTGGTCTACGTTCAGGTTCTTTTTCTCCTGTGAGTAGGTGTGCTTTGTCTCCAAGTTGTCACGTGTACACATGGGGAGACACCGACACTGCTGTCCCACTGCCTGCCATGGTGATGTTTCTGTGGCTGTGGGACTGATGGCTGCTCTTGTCTGTCCTCCAGGCTCCTCGTCAGCGCCTCACAGGATGGGAAACTCATCATCTGGGACAGCTACACCACAAACAAGGTGAGCTGCGCAGACCCTTCCTGGAGTACCCCGCGGACAGGTGTGCTTCTGAGGGGAGTCCCCTGGGGTGCAAAAGGTCCAAATGACTAGCTGGTCTCTCCCTTGGGTGTCCAGGAGAGCTGGCTGTCACTCTGCTCAGTCTGGGAAGTCTTACATTTTACTCAGAGAAGCAGAAATACAGCTTCTCATTTAGTTACTACCAGAGTTTTTTTTACAAGAGACAATCTGAGAGGCATTATACTTTGAGTGTAATTTAAATTATTTTTAAAATTTAGCCTTACCAAGTATGGTGGCACGTGCCTATAATCTTAGCATTTGGGAGGCCAGGGCAGGACGATCGATGAGAGTTTGAGCCCAGCCTGACTATGTAGTAAGACCTTGTCTCAAAAATAAATAAATACATACATACATACATACATACATTTTAAAAAACTAGCCTGGGACCGGGAATGTAGCTCACAGGTGCAATGTTTGCCTAGTATGCACAAGCCTGTGGGCTTGATCCCCAGTACCTCAAGTAAAATAAATTAAATTTAGCTGAGCTCAAAGGCATGTGTGTGCCCCTGTAATCCTAGCTACTCAGGAGGCTGAAGCAGGAGCATTGCAGGAGCCCTGGAGTTCAAGCCAAGTGGCAGGGCCAAAGGGCTTGCCTAGCTTACGCAAGGCCCGGGGTTCAGTCCCCAGCACTGCCAAACAGAAATTGAATCCATCTTGTCTTGTTTTTGGAAAGTTGTGTCATCAGTGCAAACAGATAAAACCTGGTCCAATCTAGTTACACATTACTAAATAGTGCTGGTGTGTATAAAAGGTTTCAGAAGTTCCAGCAAACCCATCTGCAGCACAGGCTGGTGTGTGCAGGACTGGTGATGACAAGCTTGGTACAGTACAGGTACTTTGTTTCTTTGGGTGGGTGTGGCCATCTTGACAAGCTGCTGCAGAGCTTCCTCTCATACGTCTTGATTATAGGAGGCTCATCAGGAGGCGCTGCTGTGGAGGACCTACCTAACATAAATTGGGACTTTAGTAAACGATAGATTACATTTTACATTGGCCTTCTGGTATGTAGCGTTGGATTTCCACCCATGAGACTGGTCACAAATACATCTCTCCAGAAAAATTGTAATTTTGGCCCTTATTTTGCTCTGTTATCTCCCATGCAATGAAAATTGAACACTGGAAATAGAATCATAGTGTCAGTAGTTGATGCTCATTTTTTTGAGATGGGGATCTTGCTGGGTTGCCCACGCTTGAATCTGACTTTAACAAGATCGCCCACCTCAGCATCAGGTCTGGGCCTATCGGTGTGTGCCACTTTGCCCAGCTCATGGTGAATGATGTCACCCTGACCGTGTGCTGCATCTGTCTGTTGTCAGGTCCACGCCATCCCCCTGCGCTCCTCCTGGGTCATGACCTGTGCTTATGCTCCCTCTGGAAACTACGTAGCCTGTGGCGGCCTGGACAACATATGCTCTATCTACAATCTGAAGACTCGCGAAGGGAACGTGCGTGTGAGCCGTGAGCTGGCGGGACACACAGGTACTCATTCTCATTAGCGACCCATACATGCTGCTGCCTACGGGGGTCGAGTGCATGCTTTTGTTCCTCACTGTTATTAACAAGTCATTCCTAAGTATATCAGCTTCATAGAAGTTACAGTCGCGGCTGGGCATGACGGCACATACCTGTAAACCCAGCATTCTGGGAGGCTGTGTCAGGCTAATTGTGAGCCCAGCCTGAAGACTCAGTGAGACTGTCTCACGTGAAAAACTGGGGTGATACCACAGCCCTCCTTGCCAAGCCCTGGATGCAGTCCCCAGAACTGGGAGAAAAAAAAGATGGACTGTTTTGCTCATTTCTGCTCTACGCGCTTTCCTTTCTCTCTCCTCCCTCCCTCAGTTGACTCCCTTGGTTTCTCATTAAATCCCATTGTGTCTGGAGAGCGGTTCGGGCATTGTGAGCTGTGGTGTGTTGGCATAGCTGTGCTGCGTGCTCCCTGGTTGTCTGTATGTGCTAGTGTTTCTTAGAGCAAGATTTTTGATGCATGCTGAAGAAATTAGGCTTAGAAATTTGAATACATTCCAAAAAATGTAAGTAGTCTTTGGCACTCATACCTGTGTTTGGCCCTGTGGCGCTCGCCTGGCTTCCTATAGTTGTGGTCGTCTGCATCTTGTGCAGGAGCCCCGTCCTCTGACGAGTGGGAAGTCGAGGATGGCACATGGCACATTGTCCTGCAGTGAATTCGTAAGTTAGGCATAGGAAGAAATTCACAAAAGTAACTAATAGGAAACTAGACTGATAACAGCAAAGACACTTGAGAATAGAAGTGTTTTTCAGACTTGTGAGCTGTGTTTTTCTGGACTTCTCCATGTAGAATTTCAGGCTGGGTTGACTTTGGGTGTCTGACACTGGGCAGGTAGGGGAGATTGCAGGGGTGTAGTAAGTGTGTTACTGGTGCACCTGAGAATCTTTTTTCCTTTGGTTTGCAGTGCTGAGGTTCTTATGCAGGGCCAGGGCCTTGTGCACGCTTGGCAAGCTAGCTACACCTAGCCCCGATTTTATCTTTAGTTTAGTTTAGTTTAGTTTTTTGAGTCAGGGTCTCAATATGTAGTTTAGGCTGGACTTGAATTTGGGGCAGTCCTCCTTCTTCTGCTTCCCAGGTACTGAGATTTACAGGCACACCATGCCTGATTTACCTTTATTCTCAAACAGTACTTTTCCTCATTACATAGAATTCTGGGGTGGCTTTTGACCTTCTTTTCCCCTTTAAGCACTTTAAAGATGTACATTTGAGCCGGGCCTGGTGGTACAAGTGTGTAATCCCAGCACTCGGGAGGCTGAGGCAGGAGGATTGCTGTGAGTCCGAGACCAGCCTTGGCTACAAAGTGAGCCCAAGGCCAGCCTGAACTGCATAGTGGAGACCCTGTCTCAAAGAGGCTAAATAAATTAAAATAAAATGCATTACAGACAAAATAAGCTTTCAAGTTCTTTTTTTGGTGAAATTAGTTGTGAAGGTTTTAGATTATATTGAAAAGCTGCTAATTGCCTAAAGTCTCACTTTTGACAAGACCACGTGGCCCAGTCATGCAGACTGTTGTTAGTGACAAGCCTCGGGAGCTTGTGAAAAGCAGGTGACCCTGTCCTTGAAGGCTGCCATGCTCTGAGACCCTGTGTGAATGCGGGACCCCGGTTTGCTGAGAGCCTTCTGCCCAGTGCACTCTCTGAAGCCTGATGACAGCTTTGTTTGGCGTCAGGACCCAGTGTGGCAGCTAAAAGCTTTGTTTTCTGGCCCAAGTTTCTTCCTCCAGTAAGAAGCTGGACGTTTTTCATATTTGTGGGTGCAGAATGGATTTCTTTCTTTGTTTTTTTTTTTTTCTTTGGTGGCACCAGAGATTGAACTCACAACCTTTTGCTTGCCAGGCAGGCGCTTAGGCCCCTGAGCTAGATCCCCGGCCAGAATGAATTTCTTTCTGACAGGCACCAGCAAACTTGGATACAGAGGAGAAGGGGCTGTCTCTTAGGCAAATCTGTCCAAAAGTCACGCCAGGGCCCTTAGTTATTTTTGTCTCCTTTGTCTCAGCAACCCCACCCCCGCTGACTGGAGGCAGGCCCAGCACTTTCCCTCAGCTGCCCCCAGCCCGCCAGCCTGCCTGCCCAGCGCCCGGGAAATGGGCCCCCTTTTCAGGACTGGCCACCCAGCCTGGCACAGCCTGCTGATGCCTAGACTGTGTCCCACGCCCACCTGCCAGCCACTTAATCCTGGTGGACCCCAGGCCACCTGGCAGCATGACAGCACCTGGGCAACCAAGGCTACAGCCTGTGACAGCTGAATGGCCGCAGCATCGTGACTGAAACCGGGGCTCCTGGAAAGGCTGCCCACGTTCTTCCCTGGCCCCGTCCTCATGGAACCTTTTATAATTTGCTCCTTTCGGTATGGAGGCTCCTTCCTCTTCGGCACGGTCCCACTTTCAGATCTTCGGCTTGCTCCCTCATCCATACGCCTTTGGTTACTTTTATTTTTTTTGTCTTTTTGAAACGGTCTCTATGCAGTTCAGGCTGGCCTTGAACTGACTTATGTCACCCAGACTGGCCCCAGACTCACAGTGATCTTCCTGTGTCAGCCTCCTGAGTGCTGAAACCAAGAGTGTACTACCACACCCATCTTGGAGAAGAAATTGGAATTCTCTTACTATTTTACGTAAAATCCCTTCCAGAACTCCAATGTCAGCTTTTTTGTTAGCTAGTTTTTTGTTTTGTTTTGTTTTTTTGGGGGTTTTTTTGCGGCACCGGGGATTGAACTCACGACCTTGCACTTGCCGGGCAGGTGCTTAGACAGCTGAGCTAGATCCCCAGCCCTGTTTTTGAGACAGGGTCTCACTATACCATTCAGGCTGGCCTTGAGCTCACTTTGTAGCCCAGGCTGGTCTCGAACTCACAACGATCCGCCTGTCTCAGCCTCCCGAGTGCTGGGATTACAGGTGTGAGCCACCATGCCCGTCTTGTTAGCTAGTTTTTTTAACCTCTTGCTGTGTAGTGCAGGCTGGCCTTGAACTCACTGTGTGGCCCACACTGGCCTCTAAACTCACGGTACCTCTGCCTCAGCCTCCTGAATGTGAAGATCCTAGGCATGCGCTGCTGTGTACACTCCAGTGCTGTCCTGGAGTTTCAGGTGTCTGCGCCGTTAGCACCCTCATCTGTCTGTGTTGTTGGACATCTGGGGTGTTTCCAGTTTGTTGCTCTTTGCCGCAGAGGTTGCAACCCTGAGCCCACCCACAGACGGCTGGTTTCTCAGCCCTCAGCACCACGTGGGGAGCAGTTGTCTCAGGTAGTGGCGCTTGACCATGCTGGCTACTCTCAGGGTTGGCAGCCACCAGACCCTGAGGCACTGGGTCGGCACTGCCTGCCACCCTCCAGAAGCTGCCCTCCCTGGAGCTTGTCTCTGCACCTGTGGCTTCCAGGAGACTCAGAATGGCCCTCGCTCCTGGTGCTTGGGAGTGAGGCCACGGTAGGGCCAGGCCGCAGTCCAGCCTCCTGTGTGTCCACACACACATGGGGACTCGTTTATGCTTCGGAACTCCTCTCAGCAGGAGCATCTGGTGTGCAGAGCTGCTCCTAGCAGTTCTGGGAAGTCAGGCCTAACAAGCAGGGGAACAAGATGCGCAGCCACGGGAGCCACCCTGCTGAGGAAGGGCCAGCATGAGTGTGAAACACGCAGCATCTTCCTGCTGTCCACCCCCACATAGGAAAGCCCAAGAAGGACTGAAGACTGAGCCGCGCGATGCTGAGCTTGCCCTGTCCTGGCTCAGTTGCAAGTGATAGCCCGTGTCTGCTTGGAGCACTCGCTGTGACTGTGCATGCGGTCACCAGAGGACCCAGTGAGGGCCCCATCACCCCTGCACAGACAGTCTTGCTGCTGCCACCCGCTCTTATGCCTGGGTTCCTCCCAGTCTGGATGATTCTTTCCTGGTCCTGTGGGGGCTGTAGTGCTGTGCCCGGAGGCAGAACATGAGGGCTGTGCTCACCCATCCTGTCCCTAATGCCCAGCTCAGCTGCAGCATGGCCAGGAGCCACACAACCTTGGGGAGGCACAGGCAGCAGGGTTGTCGCTGCTCACTTTCTTGCCTTCTCTGCGCACGCATCACCGAGTGGGATCAGAGTGGCGGGGTGGGTGGAGCTCTCTTTGGACCCTTGGGTGGGCAGTGGAAGAAATAATTTGTGCCAAGAAGCCAACAGGCAGCTTTGGGGGAGATGTGGGCGGTAGAGGGCAGGTGAGGGCACAGAGTGAGCAGGGACTTTCAGTATTGGGGCTTGGAACTCCATTTCCACCTCAAGCTCTGCCCTGATCCCTTGGCTTGGGGCCTCCTCCTGCCACTGGCTGGGTCATCTGTTTGGAACACCCTCAGGACACTGAGCACCCGCTCTCTGTCCTGCTGCCACCCTCCCCTCCTCAGGCTTGCTGTGCTGCTCTTTTCTTCTCACTGAAGCATGAGCTCCAGTGCAGCAAGACTGCGTGCACCTTCGATCTTCTCTTGTTAGCAAGCCAATGAGCGCCCAAGGGGAGGGAATCTTTGCACTCAGCTGTTCCATGGCCACTGTGCTGCAGGCACACTGGGCGTGTGTGGGCTTCAGTGTGCAGAGAAGAGCAGAGGGTTGCAGTCAGAGCCCATCCCGGGCTGGCCCTGACTCCCCTCCATGCTCACCCAACCCCTGTGCTGCTCATAGTCACAAAGACAGGGCTGGGCTTGGGCTCAGGCTCACCGTGCACCACATCTGCTCTCTGCCAGGCTACCTGTCCTGCTGCCGGTTCCTGGACGACAATCAGATCGTCACCAGCTCTGGAGACACCACATGGTAAGTGTGGACCTGCACTGTGCCCAGCCTATGTTCCACCTGGGGGGAGGTCCACACATGGAGGAAGCATGGGCCCGGGCATCAGGTAGGCTTTTTTTTTTTTTTGAGACAGTGTCTCACTGTTCCCTGTAGGCTGACCTTGAGCTCACTGTGTAGCCCAGGGTGGCCTCAAACTCATGGTGATCTTCCTGCCTCAGCCTCCTGAGAGCTAGGATTACAGGTGTGTGCCACCATGCTTGGAAGTTAGACCATTTTTAATTTCAAATGGCCTCGAGATTTAAAATACCAAGTACTAGGCTGGGGATATAGCTCAGTGGCTCAAGTGCCTACCTGACAAGTTCAAGGTCAAGAGTTCCATCTCTGGTATCAAGAAAAGTAAGATAAAATACCAAGCACTTGTGTGTGAATTCCTTGTACTGTTTGCAGATTTACCAAGTTCAGTTTTGAACTGGGATGAGAATTAATGATATTTTTATTATAATCGTACATGAACTACCTCCTTTTCTTTGTTTTCCCTCCGTGTATTTTACATGGTTAAGTGATGGGGGACCATCTGGTACGCTCTGTGGTGCCATCTCACTGTGACCATGAGCACAGTGTAAATAGCAGGTATCACAATGAAGTGAACCTTGCCAGATCTGATCTTGGCATTTTCACCTTACCAGTAGTAGAAGCCCACTTACACTGTAGAGTGTTAAGCAGGATGAGTGCAGTGCTTCTCTTCCTTTTTTTCCTAAATGTTCTCAAGTGCACAGAACTGAAGTGATCCAGCAGTGATTTCGGGAGTGTCTTCTGGTTTTCACAGGCCTGGCTGCTGGCCAGGGGCTCTAGCTGCAGGGTCGTGGGACACAGATGACAGGGTGCACATCCGATGCACTGTGGGTCTCAGAGACTTGGCTGTCATGTGTCGGTGTGCAGGTCCAGCCTGTCCTTCGCTCCTCTCTGACTGCCCCTCAGGCCTCCAGAAGACTTCTCCATGTGCAGTGCTGTCCGCTTGGATGTGCCAGGCCAGCCAGCTCCCCTGTGGGGCTGACACAGGTGGCCGTTTTCTGGAGTGCTGCTCTTATGAGGCACAACAGAGAGGCAGCACTGTTTGTGGCCTTTGGAGCCAGCTCCTCCTCCATGCAGGTGCTTTGGTGTCTTACCTTTCAGCACTGTTGGACAGGAACACAGGATGCCACGTGCAGTTGTTCAGACTGCCTCTCTGCTCTGGTGCCTGACTCCAAGAAGGACAACAGGGCCTCAGGGACGTTTACCTGGTGTGCTACCCTTGATGCCCAGTGGGACCACACTGGTGTAGTGGGGGCATCTCCTTTGCAGCCTTCACCAGGGCTTCCTGCCTTGCGGACCTCTCCACCTCAAATTTCTCTGCACAGGTGGGGATGGAGGCCCCATTTGCTGGTGTGAACCTGCAGAGGGCACTGCCACTCTGAGGCCCAACCCTCACTCTCATCTGTACAGCTGTATTCATTCTCTTTGCTTTTGTTCTCCTCTAAACAGAACTGTATTACAAAATGTAATTTTGTACATCTCGCCTTGTGTACAAGTTGGCAGTTTTTCTGCAGTCCTAGGTGACTTGAAGGCTGGTGTTTGGTCTGTGAGGCTGACATCTGCTTGTTCATTTGCCCTGCTCCAGTGCACTGTGGGACATTGAGACTGGCCAGCAGACTACCACGTTCACTGGACACACTGGGGACGTCATGAGCCTGTCTCTGGCTCCCGACACCAGACTATTTGTCTCCGGTGCTTGTGATGCCTCAGCCAAGCTCTGGGATGTCCGAGAAGGCATGTGCCGGCAGACCTTCACTGGCCATGAGTCCGACATCAATGCCATCTGCGTGAGTTTGAACCATTGCTTGAGTTCTCCTGCCCTCACAAACAGCCAGAGCCATGGGTGGGTCCACAGAGTGTCCCGTGGGAGACTTGCTGGGCCTGATACAACCTGGAAGCCAGGTGGCTCTGTGCCGGCTGTGTCCTGGGTGCTGAGGAGGCTGCTGGGTGCCGGACCTGTTCGTGCCCTGAAATGGCCGGTGGTTGCTGTCCTGCCTGCACAGCACGTCCTCTTCTGGTCAGGAACAGTGGGGAGCCGGGGAGCCTGCCCTCCTCTCTGGCCCCCTCTCCACAGGGCTGTGTTTAGGCTGTTGGGCTGCATCTGATGGCCAGCAGAGGTTCCTGCTCCTTCCGGAATCAGCCCAAGGGCCAGCAGCTAGGGAGGAGCACTGGCCCCCCTCCTGGGTCCACTAGACTCAACCTGCCCGAGGGGTTCAGTATAAAACCCCGCGCCCCTGCCTGTGCCAGAGCCCAGCTCTGCCTCTCTCTTCTGGCTTTGTCCCCAGCAGCCACATTTCTGTTATTTCTGACTTAGCGTTTACATCTTGTCTGGATTCACATGCAGTCTTGTTCACTGTGTTTTCAGTTCTTTCCAAATGGCAATGCGTTTGCCACTGGCTCGGACGATGCTACCTGCAGGCTCTTTGACCTCCGTGCTGACCAGGAGCTCATGACCTACTCCCACGACAACATCATATGCGGGATCACCTCTGTTTCCTTCTCCAAGAGTGGGCGCCTCCTCCTTGCAGGATACGACGATTTCAACTGCAATGTGTGGGATGCCCTCAAAGCTGACAGGGCAGGTAGGTGGCCACCAGGGAGTCATCAGGGTGGACAGGATGTTTGTGTGCTGAATTTCGGAAGTTTGTGTCTGCCCAGCTGACACAGCCAAGGGGATGAGCTGTGACACAGGCTTCGGCCCTCTGGGGTGCTGACATCAGAGGGCAAGCGGCTGGCGGGACAGCTTCAGGCTCCATCTGGGAGAGCCCGAGCCTGTGCTCCCTGGGGTCGCCAGGGCCACAGCTCCGCTTTCCAGAGAGCCATGGTGGAGCAGCAGCCTGTTGGGTGGTGAGAGTCTGAGTTCTACTTAACAGAGGCAGTTGTGTTATTGTTGGGTATCGACGTACCAGACAGAGGACGAGACCTTTATTTACCTTCAGCAAATCTCAGTGTTTGCAGCGTGCAAGAGGGGACTGTGACTTGGTGTCCTGTGGACCTTACAGTGCCCAGTCCTCTGCCAGGGGTTGTCATTGAGGGCAGAGGCAGCCCACCCGGCTCTGCAGAGAGCCCTTCCACCTCTCTGGAGGTTTCGGGTTTCAGTACCTTCAGCTCCTTCTGGAGGAGGTGGAGTGTCCTGCCTGGTGTGCTGTCCAGGTTACCACTGTCAGGGTGTGGGCAGGAAGCCTGCCTGGCACTGGGGTCACTGTGTGACAGCCCCTGTGGTCTCAGCAGCCACTGTAGCCCTGTGTGCTGGGTTTTATTGAGCTCTGGATATCACAATGAGTGAGAGACAGGCCTCATCCTCATACTCTCATGTGCTCAGCTGCTTGGAGGCAGAGCCTTTTGACTGGATTTTACTCCATTGTTTATTTAAGCTTTATAGAATGTGTAGATGTCAGCGAGCAGCTCAGGTTAGTGGATGTGCATGCATGTGTTCCCTGTCATCCTCTTGAACCAGTCTGTACTTCCTGCAGGGGCATCTGCGTTCTCTTAGTGATGTTTCTCCTCTAACCAGATTGACCACGTGCATCAGTGTAATTTCCACTTGCACAGAATTCTCCCTTTGTTGTGGCCTCGCCTTGCTACTGACCTGAGGGAGTGTGGATCCTCTTCCATCGGAGATCAGCCAGCCAGCCATCATCACGACATCACAGACAGGAGGGGCCTCTGGGCTTCCAGGTGACTGCTGTCTTTACTTGCAGGTGTCTTGGCTGGACATGACAACCGTGTCAGCTGCCTGGGGGTGACTGACGATGGCATGGCTGTGGCAACAGGGTCCTGGGACAGCTTCCTCAAGATCTGGAACTAACGTCAGTAGGTAACGGAGCCACCCAATGCCCTCCCCACAGAGCTGTGTGTACTTCTCGCGCATGGTCTCTGGGTTAACGTAGATGTGGTGCTGACTTGGAATGTGGTCGGTACAAGGGGTGACCCCTCAGCTGTGACGCTGAGGGCGGCTAGAGGGCGGTGATGCTGACTGGGCTGAGCTCAGGTTTCCATGTCTCTGTGTGCATTGACCCACACTCTGTTCGCAGCAGCAGGTGGATGCCACCATGACTGGAAGACCATTCCAACCTGGAAGCGCTACCGGGATAGCATATCTTACCCACCCGTACTAACGCGGACCCCACACTCCCCTCAGAACTCAAAGGGCAAGATCTTCTCTCCTTCACTTATTGCTGAAACCAAGAGCACAATTCCCATTAAGAGAAGGATCTCTGTGCTGTAAACTAAAACAAATTGTGCATTCCTTTCGGGGCCATTGTCTCTGTTTTCTTTTTTGTCTTGGATGAATTTTAAAAGGAAAAAAATACTACAATAAAAATGTTAACCAGAAGGTAAACCTGAGTGTAATTGTGAGACAGACACGCCTCTCCACTAGCTTACTGAAGCGTAGACCAGTGACCCTGTTTCGTGGTATTCATGCAAAACAAGTTGAGGACTTACCTTGTAATCATTTCTAAATTTCAAGTTGTGTTTGTAGTAGGATTTTGGAAGCAGTCATATTTTCTTTTTTAAATATATTCCTTTCTGTCCAGCAGTGGAACAGACCCGTTGCTGAGACAGGTCTCTGACGACAGGGCCTCAGTCTAGTCCCTGGCATGTCGCTCTTGTCTGCTATCACAGATGACTTGCACACAAACAC
>RJWT010014075.1:0-21321 GCA_004365215.1 Cuniculus paca
GGCCTCATAAAGCTTGAAATCAGTGAGAGAAGAAACACACAAACTATAAACAAAACAAGTGCATAGATTTTATGGTATCTTTGATGATGATAAATGATATGGCAGGAAGAAAGGGGACATGAATGTGGGCAGGAGCTGAGGAGAAGTTGTGGTTTTCAATATGGTTATTCAGATCATTCTTTTGGTTTACTCTCTTAAATAGCATCCAGCACTATAAGAGATGATACATTAAACTAAAATCAAAATCACAGTGGTGATGTGTCAGTTTTCTCCCTCTGCTAGGAGAGAATCAGTTTGGAGCATGGAGTCAAAGAAAGTGGAGATGAGGAAATACTGTTGCTGACCCTACTGGCATCTCCGAGTCCTCCCAGATCAGAAACATCAATTTGATAATGGAGAGCAAGGAGAACGTCACTTCACTGATTTCCAATGGCTCTTCACTAGTAGACAGAGCTCAGCCAGTTTGTGAAAAGTCAAGAATAATATGCCAGTTAAGAACAGATGAGAGAGAAAAAAAAAAGAAAAAAAAAAGAACCAATGAGAGAGAAAAAGAGAGAGAGAGGGAGAGAAAGAGAGATCAACATCTCCTAAATCTATTCCATGGTTTCTTCTAGCTGCCGCTGAATGAAAACCTAGATCCCTGCAAGTCCCTACAAGTACAAACCTTGACCTACAATCTTCCATAGAATTTTCTGTGTCTAGCTTGACAGGGTGATGCATTCCTATAGTCCCATTGCTGGGAGGCTGAGGCAGAAGGGTCACAAATTCAAGCCCAGCCTGGGCAATTTAGTGAATTACTGAGAGCCTGTCTTACAAAAAAGCAAAAAAGGGCTGTAGGTGTAGCTTAGTGCAAAATCCCTCTGTTCAATCCCTATTAAAGAAAAAATCTCCCTGTATCCTGTAGATAAGTGATTTAGGGACTGTACTGACTATCTTTTCCATGGGAGTCACAGAACAAATTTCACACTTAGTTTATCTCTCTTTACTCAATAATACCCTCAAGTCTCCTTTTTAGAGGCCTCTTTTATTTTATTTATTTATTTTTTGGCACTGGGGATCAAACTCACAACCTCACACTTGCCAGGAAGGCACTTATGCCACTGAGCTAAATCCCCAGCCCCAGAAACCTCTTTTAGAAGGAAGACCCTTCCTGCTTGCCATAGTCATTAGAGGGTGGGCCCTTCCTGCTTACCATAGTATGTGTCATGTTCCCCCTCTTTGGAAGGAATTGACCCAGTGCTATCCACATAGTGTCTACAGGGAGTAGATGCTTAGTTGTGGTTACATGGCTCAGTGCTGTTGGCTGAATGGAAAATTATAACTTTTCTTTCTTTTTTTTTATTTTAAAGAGGATAAAATCAAGGAACATAAAACAGAATAAAACCAATCAGAACAAAACAGAGTAAGTGATACAGGACTTCACATTACAAAATCAACAATAGTTACCGTAACGCCTTTTGTTGTCTTCAAAATAGCTGCAGATACCTTCAGACATAGTAAAAATCAAACAGAACAGAATAGAATAGAAACAGTAAAAACAAAACAATGGATACAATAAAGGACTTCAAAACGAGACAACAGTAAATTCAAAATGGCTACCATAATATATCTTACTATCTTTGAAATAGCTGCTCATGCCATTGGATGTAACATAATCGAATAAAGTGAAAGAGAACAAAACCCAACCCAACAAAACAATGAACAATATAGGACTTCAAAATGAGACCCCCTCAGAAGGATACCCCCCTAGATGCCATGCTGCCTACTGCTATCTTCTGAACAGATGATCAGACCACTGGCCCTAGACCTGCAAGGTCAGTGAAACACCAAATCACCACAGGCACCCAACTGCGTTTCATCTTAATAGCTATCATCAGAGCCTGTGTTTCTCTGGATCAGCCGGTTGCATAGGGGTATGGGGAACTGGTCCTACCTGTTTGCCAGTCTGCAAACCAGAAGGGGCTGGGATCTGGCTGTTCCTCTGCCAGCAGCAGCCTGAGCATGGTGCTAGTTTGGGTGAGGCTGGGCTTGTTCTCTCCCCACCGTAGTCCGTGATGGCGCTGACTCACGGGGAAAGGCTTGGCTCTAGGTGTCCCCTCAAAATTATAACTTTTTGATCAGCACATTTTAGAAGGTTTTCTTTAACACACAGTATGCTACAGTCTAGATGCTTATGTCCTCTCCAAATTCATTTGTTGAAATGAATCTGTTCTCTGTCTTCACGAAGTTCACTGTTTTTTTTTCCTTCCTTCTGTGTGAGCACTTAATCTGGAAGACTCAAAAAGCAGAAAAATAAGTCCAGCCAGAGAACAAAGAGGTAAAACCTCTGACCCCACATTTTTTCAAACCCTCCCTCATCATTCCACTAACCTTTGTAGATATGAGACATGATCAGGAAAAGATTTCTCAGACACTTTACAGAAAAGAAAAAAATAGGCATTTACTTCTGTCGTTGGACATTTTGAGATGGGTGCTAACATTCACTATTCAGTCCTGGCCTACTTCCATGGTTCTGTAATTTAAGTGAGCATAAATACCAGGTAAAAGACTTGTTAAAAATGCTGATTTCCTCTCACATTTGCCCCTGTGCTTTAGGAGGTCTACATTTAGTAGCATTTCAGGGAGGTTCTTTTGCATGTAGCCCAGGTAGACATATTTCCAAAGGCTTTGGTTTACAGCCACTCAGAAAACTGTCTTCCCTGCATGACCTGCAGCATTACAGACACCAGCTAGGCACTCCTAAAGCCAGCACTGTTAATCTCACCTGAATTTGGTTTCAGGACCCTCTCCAGGGTTTGCTTGTGTTACTTTGACTGGTGACCATGGTTTCTTACCACAGACTTGCCATGGTATGTGTGTGTATGTGTGCTTATTTGTTTGGAACTCGGGAGCCAGAGGCTGGGAATGGACCACCTCCTAAATATGTCTTGACTTTTATAAAGTTCAAAAGCATTGACTGTGTCTGGATGTCACTGACCTAAATGTCCCCCTGATGACTCAAAATGGTGCCAGAAGCAGTTACCGCTTGCTGAAATAGTGCACCTGTTTCTCTTCTGTCCTTCTTAAATATTTGCTGTCTGTCTGAATCAGGACAGAATATTTTACACCAAAAGCCATGGGGAGGATTTCTGGTGATGTCTCATTGTGCTTGGATGTGGTTTCCTTTTCTTGAGAAATGTGCAATGGATAGAGGTGCTGTCTATTGCTCCTTCTAATGGGCTATTCATAACATTGCCCCTCTGGTCAGTCAGCTTGTTTTGTCTGTTTCATGGCTTTATGGAGGCTTTGTTTACTCACCTGAAGCAGATGTACTTGGACTCCAGATGTTTTTAAGAATACTCCCATGTGGACCTATATAATGTTATACAGCAGCAATAATTCTTTTTTTATTTTTATCTTTTTATTTTAAAGAGGATAAAACAGAATAAAACTGATCCAAACAAACCAGTGGAAGTGATACAAGACTTCAAAACATTACAAAATCAACATTAGTTACCATAATGCCTTTTAGCAGCAATAATTCTTTTAAAGGCTTGTGACTTTTTAAGAAGTTCTGATTGCTTATTGTTTGGGAACTGTTTCTAGTTCCTAATTAAGCATTTCATTAAAAGATGCCACGGTCTTCTGGCTTATAAAATGATTCTATTAAGTTAATTTTTCCCCTAACTCATTCAGTATGGCTATATGTCTGTACTTTGGAGATTTGTAAATTTTGTTAAATTGAGGCCCATGTATGAGATATTTAGTAGATGATTTTTAATAGATAATGATAATAAAATGATACCTACAGAAGCTAAAGCTAAAAAATATATGGACATATTTTTTAAAGAAACATGGAGAAAGCAAAATCTAGTAGACATAAAGGTATAGGAATCTTAATACTCGCAAAATTTGTTAAGAAAAATTTCCAATATATTCAAAAGCAGGGAAATGATATATTGACCCCCCTCAGGTTACCACCATTAAATTTCACAGATCATTAGTGTATGGCCAATTTTATTTTTGGTTGCTCTTCTTATTTCCTCTACTCCTAATTATTATTATTATTTTAAAATTTTATTTTAAAGAGAATAAAACCGAACAAAATAAAACAGAATATAGCCAATCAAAACAAAACAGTGAAAGTGAAATAGAACTTCAAATCAGGATAGTAGAAAATCAACAATGACTACCATAATGCCTCTTGTTATCTTCGAAATTGCTGCCCATACCATAAGACATAATAAAATCAAACTAAACAGAACAGAATAAAGACAGTCATAACAGAACATTGAAGAAAACAAAACAATAAAAAGGAACAAAACAAAACAGTGAGAACAATGTTGGATTTCAAAAGACAGAAGGAAGTCTCCCATAGTTGTTATATTGCATATTGTTATCCTCTAAACAGATGATTGGACTACTGGCTTTAGGACTGCAAAGTCAATCAAACAAAACAAGCATTAAGTTGTTTTTGTATCTCAGTTGCTATCAACTCAGCCTGTGCTCTTCCAAATCAGCTGGTTGCTGGTGGAGTGGGAGTGGGGTTTTTGTTTCCCAGCCTGGGCACTGACTGGCTCACTGGAAGGGCAAACTGGCTTCTTGTTTCTCCTCCCAGGCCCCTTATGGTTGCTGCTGGCTCACAGGAATGGTGAACTGGTCTACACCTAATTATTTTTAAGTAAACCCTAGACATGTTATATCATTAATATAATATCATATATATGAATTTCAGGATGTATTTACAGAAGAATAAGACTATGCTATATATACTGTAAGATGATCCCCAAACTTGACAGAAATTCTGTAATAATATCAGATATTCTGTTACTTCTCTTATTTCCTTGATTGTCTTGAGAGTCCTCCCTCATTCACATGTTTTATCATCTTAGTCTCTTTCCTTTTGGAAAATAATCAGGATCTGAATAAAGTTCATATGATGAGATTGGCTAAATACTTTTTATGGCTCTTAAACCAATACCTTCTTCAATTACTTAAAATTTTCTGTGTATGTGTATGGTTTGTTTTTGTTGAATAAATTGTGCTTTTTGTCCAAGAGTGCCCACAGTTTACATTTTGCTATTTTGTTCCTGTGATTATGTTGCATAAAATAAAAACCATCATATATTCCTACTGATACTTTCAATTGGAATTCAGTATTCAGCACTTTCACTTACCCTCTTACATTCTTCCTTATCTCTCTTATACTCTAAAATTCCACTTCTCAACAATAGTAACATTATTGCTCTTTTGTTTATCTCATACCAAGCACAAAACAATCTCAGAATCACAATTCCTAGTCTACTTATAACACTATGATTATTGATGTTGATTTGTGTGACTGTGTTTTGTAATTATTTTTGTCTTCAGGTGTGTATTTTTGTCCTTAGATATGCAGTGGTATTCTGGTAGAAGTTTAACAATTCAAAAAACAAACACAAATAACTTAACCAAAGTAAACAAAAATTTGCATGGTAGCATTTGCTGATTTCTATAATGTACATACCCCCAGCATGGCCATTTGAAGTTACCAGCTTGCTGTTACTGAATATGCCAGACTTGAGAAGAGATGCCCACAATCAGCCCATGAGAGCAAGTGTTTGCTGGCTCCAGCACACCATGGGGGAAAGACATGTTTTGAAGTCACTTGAAAGAGTTCCATATTGTGTGGCTATGCTGCTAATGGGCACACAGTTAGGTTTGTTTTTTCTATTTCACTTCAAAGTTTTAGGGATTACTCTGCAAATTTAAATTTTTATTATTTTGCAAAATGTTCTCATGGTTTCCAGATTGGATCTACAAACATTAAACAACAAAAAAAGTCTTGTTTCTACCTTCTGTTCTCCCTCTCCCATAGGTTGTGAAAATTATGACTTAAAGCCATTTATTTTTGAATATTATGGTATCCTTCTATTGCTCTTATTAAAATGTATATACGTAATTTGTACACTTTCTCAGTCTTAAACAGTAGTACTTTTCTTTCTTTCTTTGTTTTTTTTTTTTTTTGGTACCGGGTATCAAACTCACGACCTTGCTTTTACCAGGCAAGTGCTTGAGTCGCTGAGCTAAATCCCCAGCCAACTGTAGTACTTTTATCTAAGCATTCTTTTCAATACTTTGCTTTTTCACTTAACAATATATCCTGTAGGACTTCCAGACTGCTTCAGAAAGTGGCAAGAATGATGGCATATATGCATTCAAAATAATGGACAGTGGTTTGAAGGGGATTGATGGCAATGTGTCTTGTGATAAATGAAAAAAACAATATAGATCAAACCTTGTAGTTAACTCAGTGTCTCAATTGCAATTAGTAATAATAATTTTCATAATAAATTTTTCAAGGTATGCATATTCTAAAATAATAGTGTTTCATTCTGATTATAGCCATAGAAAAATTGGAAAATACAATAAAATTACAAGAAAAAAACCAGCATCAATGCCTTGTGATAGGTCATATCATCCCCATTATACAGGCTAGAAATCCAAGTCTAGGGACCAGACCATTTTCTGCAAATGTGTGCTAAGACCTTGAGGTGAAAAATTAATTGGCATATTTTTGGAATCAAACATAATGTCTCTACAGAGAAACAGAGGTAGGGAAAGAAGGTGTAAGGTCAGTTGGAGAAGCAATTAGGGTCAGCTCATGTATAAGACAGTGTAGGATGTGGTACAGTGTCTGAGTGTCATTTTAGGAGCCTAGGCATACCTCTTGAAAGATTTTTTTTTTCTTTTGAGACAAGGTCTTGGTTTGTAGTGTAGGCTGGCCTTGAACTCACTTTGTGGCCCAGGCTGGCCTCAAACTCACAATGATCCTCCTGCCTCAGCCTCCCAAGTGCTGGGATTACAGGCATGTGCTACCATGCCTTGCTAAAATGTTTAATTTCTGATTTGCCTTTAAAATTATTCCATATGCAGCATGGAAAAAGGTAGAGAGGATAAGGGTGGAAGAAGAACTAGAGAAGCTCTTACAGCTCCTCAGTTGATCTGATGACATAGTATCCAGAACTAGGGTAGAAGAAGTAGTTTAAGATTGGTAATTGATTGCTAACCAGATGAAAATAAGCGAAAGGGATGCTTACAGAAATGAACAGCAGAGGGAATCAAAGTGACGTTATAAAGGGGGAAATGACTAGAGGAAGAAGAGATTTGGCTGGACTATTGAGAATTCACTTATATATTTTGTGATTATTAATAAGATAAAAGAATTTGGCCAGTTCTTGAAAAAAAAGATTTGTCCTATATCTGGATTCTAGTTCAATAGCAGCCAACTGCTTACAGATACCATCTATTGACTGTTATCTAGACAGTTTATCAAGCTTTTCTTTCACTAATGATATGTTTGGGGATCCCAAACTTCAGATAAGGAAACATGTTACTAGGTAGCACAGCTCTGGCCGGATAGCACTGTAGGATTTAATGAGTTGTTGCTTACCAACAGTAGAACAGTCACCTGAGGTTTCCTTTGAAGAAAACACCCAACACTTTTTCTTTTTGGTCACTGCCAAGGAAGTAAGGGATTTTCTTCAAAGACTATGTGTTTGCTATAAACATCTTTGCTAGTTACTCCTTTTTGGCATGTTGTCTCTGGGTGTTTACAGTGTAAAACATACTCGCTTAACTGGCTGACTACAGAACTGTTTAATTACAGTGTATGAAAATTTTAGGTAGACAGACCACTAATTAATGCATTTAACTGTCTTACTACTCTTTGGTGTAAAGCGATTTAGGTGTATAGATTTCCCATCAGGATTAAGGAGTTAATTTATGCATATCTACTGGATGTTCTTAGGCGTAGTATGGTGTAAATGTAATTCTCTAAAAACACATATTTGGGTTAAAATGGACCCTGTTTATTAAAATGTGTGGAAATAAAATAATTTTTAAAACTCCATAAAACAGATCTGTCATGTAATGTTTTGGTTAACTGTTTTAAAAATGGCTCCTAGAGTAGTGTTTTCTGAACATCAGACAGAACTATTATTTTTAGTCAAGCGTGGTTGTTCATGCCTGTGATCCCAGCACTCCGGAGGCTGAGGTAGGAGGATTGTCATGAATTTGAGGCCAACCTAGGCTACGTAGTGCACTCAAGGCCAGCCTAAATCACGTAGTGAGACCCTGCTTTAAAACAAACAAACAAACAAACAAACACCTAAAAACCAAAAAAACCAAAAAAATAAAAAAGTTATTTCCTTGATAATTCTTTTTCCTTGCCATAATCTTGCCAATGAGATTTCCTCAAATCACAAGTACTTCCTCTGAGTATGGTTATCAGCTTTGCCCACCTGAAACCTCGGCTGTGCTGGGAATGCAGAGTGGGCAGAGCACTGGCCCAGGGAAGCAGACAGAGAGTCATCTACACAGAGCTCCTTCCTTTATCCAGGAGTAAATCACCATGGATTCGCCTTGCTTGATGGCTCTGTGTAAGGATTAACTGAGCTGCTGAATATGAATTCAGAAACCGCCAAGTACTGTCCCAAGGGAGAGGTTTTGATTTCTCCTGCTCGGAGGAAGTTTCCCTGTAGAAGCCCGCTCTTCTACCTGTCTTCTGTAACTGCCTTAGCGAAGACTTTCCTCCCTTCCCTGGGAAGTTAAAGAGACTCCCCAACTCCAGCCTGGTCCTACGCCATCTTTCCTCTAAAATGCTGCCAGCGCAATCTTTCCCTAATGCAGGTCTCACAGCTTAAACCTGGTAATGTGTTCTTGTATCTTACAGAAAAGCCCAAGGTCTCTGAAATAGGGTTTCTTTTTTGTTCTACTGCCATTGCTCCAGCTACACTGACAGTTATGCTTTAAATATGAAGGGTCCCACAAAGGCTCATGTAATGCAATATTCAGAGATGGGGCCTAAAACGGTGATTAGATCAGTGGATTATCCATTGGTGAGATTTTGATGGTGTTATTGGGATCTAATGCAAAATTACAAGGTGGAGTCTAGTTGAAGGGAATGGGTCATGAGGCATGACCTTGGGCACTGTATCTGGTCCCCAGACCCTTCCTCCTTGCCTTTCCTTTTCTTCTTTCTGCTTCCTGGATGCCGTAAGGTGAGTAGCTTTCCTCTGCCAAGCCCTGCCACCTGATTTTCTGCCTTGGAACTTGCTTATCGTAGGTTGAAACCTTTGAAACTGTGAGCCAAGGTAGGCTTGCTCCTAAGTTAATTTCCCGAGGTGTTTGGTCATAATGTCAACCCTCGTCCAATGACTGGCCTTTCATTTTTCATATTCACACCGTGGCTGTGTTTGTCTGGCCTCTTGCATGAGCTGCTTTTCTTGCAGTCGCCTTCCCCCTTTCCTTGCTGGACTGTTCAATGAGGGATGGAAGCTTTGATTGTTTCAGAGGTGATGACGATGGAACTGTTCACTTGCTCCACACTCTACTTGACTCCCTAGACTTGCAATGGCCTGGATCTGAGTTGGGGTATAGTCTAGTGAAAAGCCATATTGATGGCCCTGATAGGAGAGCTGATGTGAAATGGTTAATAGGCATATAGGAGTCCTGGCTTATCTAAAATATATATTACCAGGACAGAAAGTGGGAAATAAAATGTAGAGTCTATTGTAAAAAAATGATTTTACATCTATGCTGAGTTTTAAATCCCAGGGATTGTGAACACAGGCATCCTAGAATTTCCAAGAGTTGTAGTCTAGACTAGAGATAAGACACTCTGGTTTCTCCTCACCAGTCTGCCTTTTATTCTCACTAGGAGAGGAACTCATTTTATAGCTCCAAGGTCTCTGGGGACATTTTTCTGCCTATGGAAAAGGAAAATTTCTTGAATGAAAGAAAAAACCCCCACAAAAGATGACTATTTCAGATGAAGAACTGGGGCTGTGTCTGAGTATTTCTGGCATAGATGAAGAAGTCCCAATATGTTTTTGTGGTTATACAGCCAAAAATTATGTTAATGGATTGAACGATGTGACTTGACTGGGAAAAGGCAACCTGAGAGTATTTTAAGATTCCTTGGTTATGTAATTATATATCCAGAAGGTACTATATCCACCAGAGTGATAGATTAAAAATTATAATCAGTATTCTTAAGCATATAATTAGCATATCTAACACTGACAGTTCAGCCCCTAATTAAGTATATAGACCGGTAGCAGAGGGAGTTGTAATGTGAGAGCAAATTGGAGCCTTACTCCCCAGTGGAGGAAACCGTAGATAATCATGTAAAATTTCTTTTGCACATCTCTTGCAGCAAGACATCAAAACTACCCTTTCTAATATGATTCCTTGCGTCACCCTTGAGTCTGGAGAGGGGAGTAAGAGCAAGGCATATAGGAGGGAATTTGGTAGTTTTGTCAAAAAGGTAAATTGAGTGTGTTTGTCATCACAGTTTCCTTCTGTACCTGAGATAATCTCATACGTGATGCTTTGCAGCACTATGGGTAGCCTTAAAGATACTTGTGCTTTCTTGTATCACTGAAACCAGAAATCCTTTATTTTGTAAATGCTGCAATCTATTTTGAAGTAATTTTGCCTTATAGCCAGGGGTAATCTCATCACTGAGCAATGCTCCTATTTATAAAAGTCTGTCTCAGAGCCTGTCTATATCTTGAAGAAAACCCCAATGCGGGAGGCAGGGTATAAAATTGAATACCATCATGTAATATCCCCAAAGGGACTTGTTTGGTGTTTCCTTATCCAGTTACCCATGGCTACAGGGAAAGCTTTTTCAAAATTCAATACAAATTGTGTAAGCTTGTTTTTCTTCCTGACGCCCTTAAGTCTTTGATCACAGTAGATTTTAGAGGAAAGGGAAAAAAGCATTTCTTTAGATCTGTCAGTGTCAAGGGGCACCCAGATAGCTATTCTAGTGCCTTTCCCAGAGCTGTTAACTGTGTGGAAGGACAGAAGTATTTCAGAATGAGCACACTAGGACCTCAGGAAATTGCTCTGATCTGCTCAGTGTCAGGAGGATCTTGGGCATTAATCAAGGGGTTTTAATTATTGAAGGATTTTATTATGTGGTTGTTTTATTTAAAAGACAATTCTGTTTGTCAAATTACCCCATCAAGTATCAAGGACTCACCAGGTGTTTAATTATTGAGAAACCGTTATGTTTTGTGTACTTTCACCTATTCTCTAAGGCAACATCAGTCCCTTCACTGGGTTCAAAAACTGGAGAAAATACAGAACTGGGGACTCTGGAACTGGGAAAAAGGGCAAAAAAAATGGCACCTTTTGGCTCATTGGACTACGAGAGCTCCCAAATCTCATTAAAATGAAAGAAGATGAACTTTGGCTTGTTTAAATTTATCTGCAGGAATTTTATAGCAGAAGGGGTTAACCTCCGTCCTGTTTTGAAGAAAAAGCCAAGAGAGTAGAAGTGTTAGTGTTTGTCCAGTGAAGGCAAAGCCTCATTGTAGAACACCCAGAAAAGCAAGCCACTGAGTGAAGCAGATGGTCACGCCCATTGCCTCACCTGAGGGAAACCATCTGATTCCCTTGGCTGTGACTGTGTTTACGACACAAATGTGGGACTGCATAGTTTGTGGTTGAACAGGGGAAGCATGGTAGGTCAGGATCTGCCCAAATTAGTAACCAACCGTGTTAGTCCAAGAGCATATTTTGATTTTTAAAATTGCCATAAAAAGATAATAGGACATAAGGAAACAGACATAAGGAAACAGAAATCAATTGAATGGTGGCATAAACTTTTTTATGCCCTTTCAACTTTTTTACGCAGTGCCCAAACTATCATACCCACAATGCTGCCAGTCCTTTATACATGGTTTGTCCCAGTGAGCCAGGAGTTTGAAGCATGACGCTAGCATCTCTTACTTGTGTTTGTAGGTGACAACAGAAAGGATGCACAGAACCAAAAGCTGACCCTTTGTAGGGAATTTCTGAACTGAGGCCCCAGAAAAAGAAGGAGAAGTCCTGATTCTCTTTTAGATCTTTCCCCAGAGTGACTGCAATCTATTCATTCTCTAGTTCCATTAGGCTCCATCCACTGCAAGGCTACGGTGAGCCTCCCCCAGAGTCCGCTAGCATTGGGGCTAAGTGGTCAATCTTCAGCAAAATATTTTGGGGGTTAGGATTTTTAAATGAAAGCAACCAGGGGGGAATTTTGTAAGTTATTTATCATTCTTCTGATCGAACACGTGGATATTTTACAGGAAAGAACAGTGTAACTGTGGGTCTACATTGCCTAAGAACAATAGTTATGATATTAACAATCCTTGTTCAGAGAAGAGATAACTTTCAATGATTGGTGTGAAGGAACAATCTTCATGTCTTCATTTGGAAAACATTTCAAATATTTAGACAAAAGGCATAAAATCTGTCACTAGAAGAATACATTTTTCCTTGACATTAAGATGCATTCAATATAGGTACCAATTCTCTGGGATGAATGTAATTATGTATCACAAACATATACTGGTCAAAAAAATAAAATATTTTTTCAAATTCTAAATGATAAATGAAATTCAAATTATATATATATATATGTATATAAATACTATTATTGACCATAGGAAGTGTGATGAAAAATATGGTGAACGTGGTTAATTGATTGTGAGCTATGTTAGAGAAGTGTGTTTTAAAGTATGCCATAAATCATGAATCACAAACAATGCATTCACATGAGATTTTGTTTCAAACTGTGGAATGTGCCAATGCTCCCCTCAATGTTAAAATCAGTTTATGGTCATTCCACAGTGACCAAGAGGACTGTGAGAAAGTGGTTTGAATAGTTTCATAAGAAGAAGAGGATAGCTTGAGACAGTCTTCAACATAAAACCCCAAAAGATGCTGAAGTAGCATCTGAAGTGTTTCCATCAAACAGATGATTTACTATTAGTGAAATTTCTGAGGATCCGAACAGCTCTTATGGTCCTGTTCAAAGCATTTTAGTAACAGATTTGAACATGAGAGATTGGCAAACGTTTTCATCCTCCATCACGACAACACTCTGTGTCATGTATCACTTCAGGTATGACAATTCCTGTCAAATAAAAACTTCATGGCGTGTCCTCATCCATCTTATTCACCCTATCTGGCACTGTGTGGCTTCTGGCTCTTCCCCAAAGTCAAAATGATCATGAAAGGTAAATGTTTTGTGTCAGTTCAGGGCATAGAGGCAGCCATAACAGCACAACTGAAAATATGAAGGAAGACTTCAGAACTGCTTTGGGAAGTGGCAAAAGTGATGGGGTACGTGTGTTCAAAGATGGGAAGTATTTTGAGGGGGGTTAATAGTAGTAGGTTTACTGTAATAGATTAAAAAGTGAACATTCACTGTATTTTATGACCACACTGAGTTTGTGTTCTCTGCCTCTAAAATTAATATGTTGAAGCTTTAACCCCCAAAATGATGGTATTTGGAGATGAGGTCTTTGAGAATAGTTAGGGCTAGATTAGGGCAGGAAAAGGGGTCCTTGTGATGAGAATTTAAGTTTTTGCTTTTTAAAATATTTTTAAAATTTTTTTATTTTGAAGAGGCTAAAACAGAATAAAACCAATCAAAACAAACCATTGTGATACAGAACTTCAAAGCATTATGAAATCAACAATAGTTACCATAATGCCTTTTGATGTCTTCAAAATAGCTACAGATAATTTCAGACATAGTAAAAATAAAACCGTACAGAATAGAATAGAAACAATAAAACAAGACAATGAATGCAATTAAGGACTTCAAAACTAGACAATAGTAAATCCAAAATTGCTACCATAATATATCTTGCTATCTTTTAAATAGCTGCTCCTGCCATCGGATTTAACATGATCAAACAAGACAAAAGAGAGTAAAACCCAAGTCAACAAAACAATGGAAATGACATAGGACTTCAAAACAAGACCATAGGGAGTCAACAGTGGCTACCACCCTCGGAAGGAGATCCCCCCTAGATGCCACACTGTGTACCGCTATCCTCTGAACAGATGATCAGACCACTGGCCCTAGACCTGCAAGGTCAGTGAAACACCAAAGCACCACAGGCATCAAATTGTGTTTCACCTCAATAGCTATCATCACAGCCTGTGTTTCTCTGGATAGGCCAGTCACTTATGGCTGGAGGTGGGGCAGGGGGTGTGGATTGGTACTTCTTGTTTGTCAGCCCACACTCTGGAAGGGGCTGGGGGCTGTTCCCAGTCTGGCAGCAGCCTGAGCATGGTGCTGGTTTCCAAACTGGGCTTGCTCCCTGGTGTGGCCTTATTCTCTTTCCCTCCAGTTCACCCATGGCACTGACTCATGGGGAGAGGCCGGGGTCTGGCTGTTCCCAGTCCTGCAGCGGCCTGCGCATGACCTAGAATTTAAGGTTTTATAAGAAGAGATGGAGGGAAGTGGGGAGGGAGATACACACACACACACACACACACACACACACACACACACACACACGGGGAGGGGAGAGAGAGAGAGAGAAAGAGAAAGACAGAAATTGATCCAAATTCATATGTCAGTTAGGTTATTTGAGGACATAGTAAGAAGACAGTCATTTACAAGCCAAGAAGAGAATGCTTATCACAACCTGACTGCGCTAATAACCTGATCTTGAATTTCCAGCTTCTAGAACTACAAGAAAATAAAAAGTTCTGTTGTATAAATCACTCTGTCTGTGGCATTTTATTATAGCAGCCCAAGCTGACTAATACTTATTGGCAATAGATTTGTAAAAATTTTGGTTTTGTTACTGTGACTTGGTTCTCAAGGTTCTTCTCCATCATGGATGAAATATTAACCTGATAAAACCCAGATCCTCAGGCAGCAAAATTAGAGATCAGGCAAACCAAAGACAGATCCACTGGAAAGTTCACCAAGGAACAGAACTATTAAGTCCAGTCTGGGTAGCAAGCTAACAGCTCATTTGCCCTGTTTCCACCTTTTCCCTGTTATTCTCTCTCCTTCCTCTCTGTTTCTTTCTCTCCATCTTTCTATCTTCTTCCCATGTTACAAACTACGATGCATTTTGAGGGTGGTGGATATAAAATTAAAACACACAAGATATGTATAATACAAAACCGTGCATTGCTGTGTATTTTTGATCACCTTAGCCTTTTGCTCAAAACTTTTCAGTACCAACAATAGAATTTCATAGCAAAGGGCAGAAGAATAATCAGGAAAGCTATGTGAAACTTCATTTTTTATTTTAAGAAATTATGCAAATTTTGTTTTCTTCTGCAAAACACTGCCATGTTTGTTTTAATCTAAAAAGAACTTTCCTCTCAAATCTTTATGTAAAATTTATGTACTAGAAAGACAAGCTCCATTTCTTTGTGTTTTTCCACAAGTCCTGGCCCACCACATGTACTCCAATGGGTAGACATATGTCAGTTGAGAAACAGGAGGTTTCACGATAAAATCCAAGCTCTGCAGAGTGCCATATAAAGCCCAGAGTCTTCTTTATCTTTTCTGCTGCTCCAGTCTCTTCCATTTTTTGATTTTCTGTGCCCTAAATATGCTGGAGTTTTGGGTACATTTTCTACTATACTTAGTACATTTGCCTATGTTGTAACATTGAATATGTTTTTATCTTACTCGCTCTGTTTCTGTCCCTAAAAAGTTCCTACTCATCTTCCAATATTTGACTAATTTTTTTCTCTCTGGTATACTCCCTTGACTTTCTCAAGCAAAGTCTATCCTATTTTCTTTAAAAAAAATTTTTTTTTGGTATAAGAAATCGAACTCAGGACTTTTCACTTGTCAGGCAGGAGCTGCGCTGCTGAGCTGTATCTGTGGCCCTATCCTATTTTCTTTTGCTGAAGTATAAATGGGGTATTCCAAAGTCCTTCAGTTTTCCAAGGCAGGCCCTTAAGTTTAATTAATTAATTAATTAATTGGTACTGGGGATGGAACTCATGACCTCACACTTGCCAGGCATGCACTTGTGCCACTGAGCTAAACCCTTGGCCCAAGACCCTTAACTTTTTTTTTTTTATCTTTTTGAGACTGGGTCTCATTATGCAGTTCAGAATGGCTTAGAACTCACTTTGTAGCCCAGGCTGGCTGGTATTGAACTTGCAATGATCCTCCTGCCTCAGCCTCCCGAGTGCTGGGATTACAGGCGTGCGCCACCACGCCCGGTTCAAGACCCTTAACTTTAATAGACAAATTCACTGGACAGATTCCTATTCCACATACACTATGATGCTGAGTGCCCTTCCCCAGATTTCCAATGGTTTTCAAGGAGGCTTACCATGTCGGGTGTTTTGAATTTTCAGTGATCCAGCCTGGTTTCCTGCATCTCTGTAGGCATGAACTAGTTTCTTTTATAGTTCTCCAAAGCATCTTTAGCAAAATATGTTGTGTGCATGAAGTTTCCCGACTAGCAAAGCAGGATCCCCATACAGTGCTTTAGCCTGACATTAAATATTTGATGTTTTAGATCTCTGGCCAACCCTATGTGAGAGCCCCTCCCAGACAATCTACATTCCCAGCTGCTATCTTCTGCTGTGCTGAAGGAATTTTTTCTCTCTGAGTTTCCAGGGGTCTTGCCACTTCCCAAGCCACCAGGGGATAATCCCACAGTTCTTCTTATGTGAGGGCAATTTAATACTTCTTTTTCATTTACATGAGTTAAAAGGGGCTACTGCTTTCTTAACTTAAGAAGCTTTTCTGAACAAGAGAACAATTGTCTTCCTAGCGTCCTACACATCCTGCACACTGAGATCCCCTCTCAGGGCCTGCTTTTCTGGGAGCAAAACCTGTGACCCTCAGCTGCTCAAGCCTTTTACCCCATGGATGCTTGAGATTTTGTCTGCTTATTTGTAAAATGATAATTCTAATATTCTCCACAAGGAATTGGGATGTGTATTATAAATAGACAGAGTACATAAAGTGCTAAGCTGAGTGCCAAGCACATTAAAATATACTAAGTCCTTACTAAATTTAATCCATCATTACTGTTGCATTTTATTATTTACTTCTATGTCTATTGCTAAAGGATTGCCCATGGCATTTATTGCATTGTGTTATAATTGTTTATTTAGGTCTGGGGTGTTTAGTGAGAAGGAATTTAAATATCCTCCCCTTCTTCCTCCTCCTTCTCTTTTCTCTCCTCCTCCTCTTCCTCTCCCTCTTCTTCTTCTTCCTCTTTTCCCTCCTTTTCCTTTTCCTCTTATTTTTTAGTTTTATTTTAAAGGGAATAAAACAAAACAATAAAACAGAACAAAACAAAACAATAAGAACAATATTGGGTTACAAAAACAAGACAGTAGGAAATTCCCAATAGTTACTATATTGTTAGCCTCTAAATAGATGCTCAAGCTACCAGTTTTAGGCCTGCAAAATCAGTCAAACTATACAAGCGTTAAGCTGTTCCTCCACTTCATTTGCTATCATCTTGGCCTGTGTTCCTCTGAATCAGCTGGTTGGTAAGGGAGACTCTTCTTGGTTCTCTCCTGGCCCACTGTCTGGCTGGTGCACAAGGGGGCATGGGTTGGCTTCTTGGTTCTCTCCTGGCCCTTTCCTCCCCTTTCTCCTCTTCTTTTTCCTCCTTCTCTGTTTCCTCTTCCTCTTCTAATTATTGGTAAGTAGAGGTTGAATTTGCTGAAATGAATTTAGTATTGGGTTCTTTCTGGGAGAAAAGGGAGTAAAATTCTGTATCTTTTTTTTAAGTTTCACGGTCAAAACTGTCAGTGTTGATGGAGGAGTCCTGACAAATGCTAGTGTAGGGAGGAATAGTAAAGTACCTGAGATAAAGATCACCATGGCTCAGTCACTGTCAGAAGCAAAAGCAATCCTCTCCCCTCCTTGCACATTTCCATACTACTCTGGGATGGTGTGGTAGTAAAGTTCCAGATGAGATGTTCTATAAATGGATCCCATTGTCACTTTTCTTCTTTTACTATAACTGCTTACACCTTTAATTTATGGAACAGCAGAGCATCATTTTAGTTGCCTGTTTTCACAATATCTGTCAATTCAATTCAGTTGTGTATGAGAAGTATAACAGAAGATAGGGCAGAATGGTGTAAAAAGGTGGATATGTGTTTTTACATCTCTCCAGAGTGTCATTTATCTTGGTGTTGAACCATGGAGTGCTAACACATGATTAGATTTTGAGATCATTTTCTGAGTTTATGGCTTTGTAGCTTTTTCACCCCTTGGGGGATCCAGTTTCTTTCCCTTATAAAAACCTGTTTTCAAAGAAGTTTGACACTAAGTAACTGACCTATATACTCAGATAAAGATGCTAATCGATAACTATGTACCAGAGTTACCTCCCTTAGGTGGTTTCATTTTAGATGGGGATAAGGCCATAATAATTAAAGGCAAAAAAATCATAATTTTAAAATTTCAGACATTAAATCAAGATGGAAGTTTATTGTGTAAGAAGCCTTTTCTAAAATAATTTAACTACTTTCACTGATGTTTCAAAGTGCAAATACCCATACCTTGAATCAGAATTCTCAGTGTGATTCTTCTGGTCATTATTAGTTCTACTGAGTCTTATTATAAGTAAAACTAAAGTGTAAAACTTGTATGTTAGGAAGAATTTTGATGAATCACTTTATAAGTAAACAGTAACTTATGTCTTTAGAAAATAGCAGATATCATGGACATTTTCAAAAAGTGAAATAAGAACTTGTATGAAGTATGTATTGGAGTATAGCATGGGCAAGAAGAGATTTTCTTTCCTTATTTATCACAAGGGGCTGGCACCCCTATAACTAGAGATGGATTAACAAGAGAAAAGCATACACATTTATATAATATAAGATTCCATGATGCGAGAAACTTCAGAAATTAAGAACCAAAGAAATAGAAATCTGTAGTTTTCATGTACTTTAATGCAGAAGTATGATTGGAGGCAAAAAGGTATGTTCTAATGGCAATATAGTGGGAAAATTTAGCAAGTTTATTCAGATTCTTCTTTGCATTTCTCTGTTTATTTCCTTCCTTTGATTATTCCCTCAGGAATGAAGGTCTTCTAATCTATTTAGAGGAAGGCCAGAGAACTTTTTCATGGTCTCTGTCAATGGAGAAAGGTTGAATGAGAGAGGCTTTTCTGCTTCTTTCTCAAATTCCTTTAGCTTAAAATATTTAGTATGCCAAAGTGCCATATTTTGGGGGACTATATTCTCAGCCCAGTCATTAACAAATTACCCTAGGTCTTCATGGCTTAAAATAACATATACTTCCAGGCATGGTGACAGATGCCTGTTATCCCAGCACTCAGGAGGCTGAGGCAGGAGGGTTGCCATGAATTTGAGACCAGCCTGGGCTACATAGTGTGTCCTGGCCATCCTGAACTACATAGTGAGATATTGTCTCAGTAAAGCAAAGTAGAACAGAACAAAACAAAACAAAACAAAACAAAACAAAACAAAACACATGTATTATCTCAAAGGTTCTTTGGGTAAAGAATCTGTGCATGGCTTAGCTGGGTCCTCTGCTTCATGGACTTTCCCAAGCCTGAAATCTAGGGGTCTCCTAGTGCTAGGGTCTCACTGAAAACTCTGCCAGATAATGATCCACTTCCAAGTTTATTTATGTGGTTGTTGGCAAGATTCAGTTGCTTGAGGGCTTTTGGACTTCAGTGATTCAGAACCTAGTTAGCTGCTGGTCATTTTCATTTTCTTAGTGTGGGTCTCTCCACCATGGCTGGTAACTGCATCAAAACTATAGGGAAACCTTTCCTGTCCTCGTTGCAATTCAGGAAGGTTTATAATTATAATCCCATGGAGAAGTTATTGGAATTCCAACCAGTTAATTCCAATCTATCACTTCCAGTGCAACCCATGGCGAGAAGAAGAACACTGGGACATATATAGTTGTGGGGAGCCAAGGAGTCCTAAGTCCAGCCAAGATGGTGGCTCACTGGAACAAAGGTCTTGACCCAGTGCCCTTCCCAGGTTTTATTTATCCTCCATGAGGGGAGTGGCTTGGGAATGAGTGATGGGAAATACGTGACTACCGTGACTACCATGAGCTGGGCTAGGTAGGAGGTCTGAGATCATCTCTGCGATATGCAGAGGGCAAGAAATGCAGAGGGAGAGCAATCTGCATAACAATTGATATAACATTTAATAATTTGAGGTCGGTGCTTCAGTTCTGATGTACAATCTTTTAGCCTTGGGAAGTCACAGCCTCTTTCTCGAGGCTCGATCCCAACCGACAGAGTGGGGCATGGCTCTCCATCCTGCCCGGCTCAACCACGTATTTGGGGAGTCACTGGGTGGGGTAACACTGACCTGTTACTTTGCCTTAGAGATTATACGTCAGTTCCTCAGCCAGCCCAATTTGCATTGCTTAAAGCCAATTGAAGGGATAAAGAAATAACCTAGCCGGCTCTGTACATATCAATACTTGGAGATAGGGCCAAGTTTATCCAAAATGGAGATAGGTGCTCATCTTTTCAAGGACAGTCATCTCTGCGGTTTCCCACAAAAACCAGCTATAGAAACAGTTTATTAGCCAGAGGCAAGACCATAACCTCATTATATAAATGTCATCTCCACAATGTTGCTGTGTTTTACTGGTTACAGGCACGTTACTCAAGACGAGGAGATCATTGGAAAATACTAAGAAACAAGATTGCTTGGGATTGTCTTAGAGGATATCTGCCAGAGTAACTCTAAAGGCATAAAGTGTATTCAAAGATATGATGAAGAAGACAAATGATTCCTCTCAACAACAAAGTTGCTTTGGGAACTGCAATTACATAGGCGTGTTTAATGGAGAAATAGCTTCTAAATCAACCCAAATTTCCTTAATTAATGCACTGCTTTATTCTTCAAACATTCGGCAAACTTCCTAATCTAATCTTCTGAATCTTTGAAGTTATTATCACATGCTTTCAAAGTTTTGCCAAGTATTTTCCTCCTCTTTATACCCCTACATAAAATTTCTTCTCCAGATGATTAAAGAGAAAACTACAGAAAGATCGCTGTGAATGCATGTGCTCTCTTTTGAATTGTAGGCAAGAGATGGTGTTTATGAGGGTAAATAAAATAGAGTGTCGGAAATCTTATGAACATGGTCCAGGCTTCAGCAGAGTTAAGCAGACTGTATTCCACCTACAACCCTCAGCAGGGTGTATCTGTTGATGTCTGAAGAAAAGAGTTCTTTATTTTGAAAACATATGGAGATAGGAAAATTTTCATGTCGGGGGGAAAAAAAGGGAAAGAAAAGATGATTTGAGTTGAGATAGTTTATTGGTCAAGATTTATGAAAATGTCTCACAAAGTTCACCTTATCCTTCCTAATTGCCAGCTGTGGGCCATGATAAATGTGGGTTGGGTCCTATTTTCCATGTTGTGTGATTTTCTTTACACTTGTCTTGATTGCCTGGTTTGCAATATGAATGCATTTTTTTTCAAAAGTAAAATCCTCTGATTTTTTTCTTCTATTTTTCACTTGAGTTCTTAATAAAAGCAGAGTAGTCTCCT
>RJWT010014076.1:0-21331 GCA_004365215.1 Cuniculus paca
AGAGTGCTGAAGGACACTCTAGAGAGAGATAAAGATGACCATGGTTTCAGGAACAGCAGCAGAGGAGGATCGCCAAACAAGATAGGCAATTGAATGAAGAGGAAAAGCTGAGGGCCAACAACAGGCGATAGCATGGCAGAGACAAACCAATGTATGCTGGTTGTAACCACTAATGTAGATGGCCTTGATTCAGCAATAAAAAGAAGTGCAGGGAGAGAGGATCAAGAAACAGGATCCATTAATATACTGTATGTAAGAAGCACATTTAATGTGAAAGGAAATTCATAGACTGAAAATCAAAATCAATTGTTCCATGCCACAGAAGACCAGAAAAATGCATGGGTAATGAGCCCAGCAACCACAGAACAAATAAGAGAGATATGGCATTTTCATACAATGGAAAGCTACCCAGCTACAAAGCAGGATAATCTTGAGAATCTTTGGCTGCAACTGGAGATCATGTTCATGAGTGAAACAATATGAACTCATATGGGTGAATGCTAGTATAAAAAACAGAAGTTAGTGGGATCCAAAAACACAATAGATATTATAAAAGTGATAGGGGAGGAAACACCTAGGAGGAGAAGGTAGTAACCAATGTTAATTTCTTATTGTCTTGTCTTGAACTCTTACAGTGTTTTCACAATTTTGTTAGGCTTGGTTCTGTTCTGTCTTGTTTTGTTAGATTTTATTGTGTCAGATGCTATGGGCAGCTATTTTGAACATAATGAGATGTATTATGGTAATCATGGCTGGTTTCCTATTATCTCATCTTGTAGTCCTATAATGCTTTCATTCTTCTGTTTAATAGGTTTTATTCTGTTCTGTTTGATTTTGTTATGTGTGATGGTATGAACAGCTATTTTGAAGAAAAAGAGACATTATAGTAACCATTGTCCATTTCCTGTTATCTGGTTTTGAAGTCCTGTAATGCTTTCATTCTTTTGTTTTGATTGGTTTTAATCTGCTTTCTTATTATTTGATTTCACTGTGTATGAGGGTATGGGCAGCTATTCTGAAGAGAACAAGAGATACCAGGGAAGCCATTGTTGATTTCCTATTGTCTTGTTTTTTAGTCCTATAATGCTCTCATTCTATTGTTTTGATTGATTTTATACTATTTTGTTTTGTTGGATGGTATTGTGTGAGAAGGTATGGACAACTATTATGAAGAAAACAAGAGACCTTATGGTAGCCACTGTTGATTTCCTGTTGTTTTGTTGTTAAGTCCTGTGTTGCTTGCATTGTTCTGTTCTGATTTGCTTTGTTCTGTTTTGTATTGTTTTATTATCTTTAAAAAAAAAAAACAAAAAACAGACCTGTATGTTTGCCACTTTTGTCCTGACTCCAAGAAATTACTTACACTCTGCTTTGCTTCATCAACATTTTTTTAAAGTTAGGGGATTTTTTCATGCAGTCAGCAATTAGTACTCATTTTGTTTCCATTACCAGCTCCAGGACTCTTCGTCTCTGCTAATCACAAAAGTGCTAAGCAATGAGCAGCAGGTACAAGGAAGGGCTTGCATTCCACAAGGACTGCAGAGAGTACTTGTGCGGGGTATTTTGAAAGAGAACCTAAGCATTATAGACCCTCCAGAGATCTACAGACCTCCAGGAAAATGGTCTCCCTATTCTTCAAGAGATGACTTTAGCCCTTTTTTCATCATGTGACTAGAAAAACATAAGAGAAAAGGGAGGTTTTCCTTCAAGAGTCCTAGCATTGGGTTTTATCTGCCTATGTTCTTCTGCCATGACACTTGGGTGCCACCACTTGGAGACCAAAATAAGTAGAACTACACCCCCTCGGAATGGACAAAGACAGAGACATGCATAGAGGAGAGAGAGGGGGAGAGGGAGAGGGAAAGGGAGAGGGAGAGAGATAGAAAGAGAGAGAGATCAGATTGTTCAGATTTAGGACATGCTAAGGGAAATAGAGATGGAGAATGCCTAAGGAAAATAATGAAGGAAATTCAAATTCAAGTCCAAAAACAATCTGAAGCTAAAAATTGTAATTTTCCAACTAACATTGCATGAGATGAGCTGGAAGAAAAGAAGGGCATATTGAGCCTCAAAATAGTGATAGACAATATCTAGTAGGATAAATACCTTAAGGCAATAAGCAAAAATATAAATAGATAGGAAGCACAAATGAAAAGAATTTTGAAAGGAAATGGCACAGTCCATAAACCATCTACCACATAAATCATAACAACCATTCCAAGGCACCAAAGAAGATACAAAAAAGGAAAAAAAATTGAGAGATAGATGACTAGGTAGATGGGCATAGATAATAAATGTTCACACACAAATAAATATCTACATACATGGTGATAATGTATAAAGAATAATACAAGGTTTAGGAATGTGCATAAAACATTAATCAGAAAGTTAACATTTACTAAACCAGTTAACATTTACTAAACAGCATGTAATTGCCTCAAAAAATCCCTAAAGTTGGTGCTAGAATTAAAGTCATTTTATCAAAGAGGAAACTAAGGCACATAGCTGGGCATGGTGGCATGTGCCTATAATCCCAGTCTTCAGGAGGTTGAAGCAGGAGAATCACCTTGAGTTTGAGGCCAGTCTGAGCTACATAGTTCAAGGCCAGCCTGGAACACAAAGGAAGCAGGGAAACTCTGTCTCAAAAAAGAAAAGAGAAAAGAAAAGAGGGAAGGCAGAAGGGAGAAAAAAGACAAGATAAAAGACACAGAGTGATTAAGTAACTGACATTACAAACTCAGGAGGTGGCAAGTACAGGATTTAAACCCAGGTAATCTGACTCCAAAACTTCTTAAACACAAAATCTCCAGATTATTCGCAAATAGGGACACTTAAGCAAGAAAAAAACATAGAGCAAAGGAAAATTCTAAGAGAAGTACAGAATCAAAGGTTCTCAACTATTTCACCCAGGTATTGGAACCAAGCGTTGAAGTTCAGGGATAAGTAGGGTGAGCAGTAAAGTTCCCAGAGATATCATTTGCTGAGAGGAAAAGCAGAAGTTATAGTAAATGCATTCTGTAAAAGTCAGCTAATTAAGAGGAGAGGGAAGCATGGCGATGTACAAAGGGAATCATGATAACGGAAATAATTGCTCTCTTGATTTTTTAATCGTATGGAAATATGTGTAATTATGAGAACCACAAAAGGAAAGACAGAATGGAAAAGCATAATAATTATCTAGTGAAAGGGGATCAACTGCAACTGGATCAAACCTATCAAAGAGAAGAGAAAATAACCATATAAAAGACATGGCAAATATCAAATCGGATGTAATGAATAAAGTCTAATGCATCAATCATTATACTACAAAGCAGAGACTGTCCAACAGGGTTAGACAGTAGTTCCCTCTCTCGAGACCCCCACCGAATGCCAGGAAATAGACACAGTACTGAACATAGGTACCTATGATGAAGTTGAACTTACAAATTAGGCACAATAAGAGATTAACAGCAAGAACAAAATATTACAACAATATTCTATAATAAAAGTTACATGAACATAGTCCCTGTCTGTTTCTCTCAAAACTCCATCTTATAACCGTGCTTAGTCGTCTTCTTGTGGTGATGCGATGCCTGCATACTGAGATGAAGTGAGACGAACGAGGTACTCAGGATGGCATGCAACTTAAAAGGTATACATTTATACCTGGAATTTCCCATTTGATATTTTCAGACTGTAGTTGACTGTGGGTAACAGAACCTGCTAAAAGCAAAACTACAAATACGTGGAGATACTGAGTCCTAATTGCAAAAGCAAGACATATAAAACACAGTGATTCTCCACTCAGAATGGACGTATGCATCTAATTTCAAGCCTCCCAAAAACTACAGTGAACGAATTCGTAATTAAAGGACACAGAACCTTAGGGACATGGAGAATTGGAAAGAAGGCGACACAAACTGAGCTTGGAAAGCAGATGTGAGAACAACAGATGGCATAGCTACTGGAAAATTTAAGGCATCAGTGGGGAAGGTCAAGAACAAATTGCGTTTGCAATGGAGAATCCACCGAAGGCTCCTAAGCTGGTTTCACCCTCAGGAAGGGTTGGGGTGAAGTGAGAATCTAAAACGAGGACAGAATGAAATCTGTTGAAGACAGTCAGGTCTTTCCATACCTTTCTATTCCACAGCTCTTCCTTCACCACAGGAGAAAGTTGTGCTTTATGCTCTGGAGAAGAGGAAACAGACACTGTCTGAATACACCAACCTGGAAATAGGAGAGGGGTAAGTGAAAGTACATAGCGTTGCTGTCTTCCGCAATGCTATTGGTCAGGACCTCATCCCTAAGCAAAAGATAGAGGATTACTCTTGGAGAAACCAGACAGGAAGGGAGATTTAAACATGCCGATATGGGAGGCTGGGGTGGGGAAAAGCACTATGGTTTGAACGTGTCCCCAAAGTTTATGTGGTGGAAACTTAACCCTCAATGCAACAATGGTAAGAGGTAGGACCTTTAAGAGCTGATCAGGTCATGAGGGTCCTGCTGTTATGAATCAATTATTGCCACTATCACAGAAGTGACTTTATTTACAAGATTGGTATCCTTATAGAGGATGAGTTCAGTCTCTCTCTTTTCTCTCCTCCTCCTTCTCCTCCTCCTCTTCCTCTTCCTCCCCCTCCTTCTTCTCTCTCTCTCTCTCTCTCTCTCTCTCTCTCTCTCTCTCTTTCTCCCCACAGCAAAAAGACCCAACTCACTAGTCTAGTCTTGGACATCCCAGCATGCAGAACCATGAGTCAATAAATTGCTGCTCTTTATGAATTCCCAAGGCTCAGGTATTCTATTATAACGATATAAAACAGGCAGAGTTCCCATAAAATCTGGACAGTGGGATCACCCTGTAGACTACAAGTCCACTAGAAGCCTCAGAACTTTCAGCCAGCATCCCAGCTCCCCGCTCTTAAGAGTAAACTCTCAAGGAACATTTCCAGCATGAAAGACAAAACATTAACTCAAGGAGACTGCCAAGAGTGAAGCAATACTCATTAAAATATGTATGTTCTTATTTAAGAGAAGATGCGGCATCCAGGGAGCAAGAAGAACCCCAAAAGAGAAATAGTCAGAGAATAGTAAGAAGTTCTTTAAAATCAAGAACCTGAAAGCAGAAATGAAAATTAGGAACATGAACTCAGACACACAAAACTCAATAGAAGAGGTAGAACATACAATTTAGGAGCTACCAGAAAGTAGAATTAAAAGGTACAGAGGTGGAAAATGGGCCAATGGAAAGACCAAAAAAAAAGAAAGCTACTTCCCCAACATCTGAATAGAGCAGTTGTAGAAAGTGAAAAAAGTAGAAAATGCACTCAAAATGAAAGACTTTAGTTAAAATTTGTAATGAAGGTAAGTGGTATGAAGCATACAGTGGCAAAAATATGAATGCATATTAAGATAATAGATATAGTTCTTTTTTATGGCAAATAGATTGATTCTGTGTTTAAAAGAAAGTGTGTGGTTACTCCAGAACACGGTGGAAGAGAGTAAAAATGCAAATGGATACAAATTGTAGGTTTGAAAAAAGAGTGAAATATGTTCAGATTTACTGAAGGGAAAGAATGCATGATTTATGGACACAATATAATAGCACTTTATGCATCATTGCACTGATAACCTCTTAAAAACAGATGGCATCTCTTTTTGACAGGACTGCAGGACAAAACACATTGGTGCGGTGCAGAATTAATGTCTTTCAGGAGATTTTAAAATAAAAATCCCACATGTCTTTGACCCAGAAATCACATTCCTAGGAGACTGTACTATAAAAAATAAACAGCTGCAGTATGAGGATATATGTATAAGATAGCTTACTGGGCTTTTATCATTTTGCCAGCTTGAGGTACAAATGTTTGTGTAATTTGCAATATACCCAAAAAATATACAGTAATTATTACTTGGAGACATACATCATTCCTATACCAATTCTATGTTAGGGAAAAAGTGTACTATTCAATTTAGATATGTGACTTATAAATCCAGAAATGAATTTCAGTAGAGTGAAATATATTATAGAACTGCCAGTCAAAATCTATTCATATAACTATGTCAACAAATAGCGACAAAGAGAAGAGCCCAGTATTTAGATGGGACTTTGTCGGAAGCCTCACTCTTACAAGATTCTTAACATCTTGTGACAAAATGTGTTTTTAAATTCCCTCTGAGTTTAAGGGAAAAATAGATCTAACTAGGGCTGGGGATCTAGCGCCTGCCTGGCAAGTGTGAGGTTGTGAGTTCAATCCCCAGTGCCACAAAAAAAAAAAAAAGAGAGAAAGAAAGAAAATGAGTGGATTTAAAAAAAAGAAAAAGAAAATAGATCTAACTTATTTTTCTGTTGCTAGTCAAAATTAAGTTAACTACTAGGGCAATAACAATACCAGTATTAATCAAGCAGTCATTAAATAAGCATGACATCAGTGCTTGTCTAGTTGCACATAATGGGATTCCTTCATCTCTGGAACTCACAGAACTTAGTACTCACCTAGCCCCTCCCTATGTCCACACTTAGAAATCTTTTACAAGGAAAGTACTGAGGTGGGAAAATTTTAGGAAGGAGGAAGAAACAAGTAACCTTACCAAGTCACCTAATTTTGGAAATGAAATGATGAAGGACGTTTCTCTGGTAGCATCTACGGAGGTTAAGAAGGTCAGCTTAATAGGAAGACACAAAGCATCAAAATAGGACTGTAATTCTGGTATGAAAAAGAAAAGTTCGTGGACTCTGGGGCTACCTCCTTACAATCAGAAGATTTGTCTGGGTCCAACTAAACTGAATGCAGACTCAAATTGAGCTCTGGGGCTCTAACCAAAGCATCCATGTGGTTTTCATTTGGACTAACTCTCAGACCACTTAAATCAACTGAACGCTATGAAATTATCTCTGACTGTTTTGTTTAACCTCTGATACATTCTGTAGTTTGTTCTGCTGAAGCAAAAGATGAATTACACCAACACTTACGCTGGTTTACAGAATGTCTGTTCACACTTTCTCTTGCTGGCACTCTCAGTAGTCCCATGAGTTGGCACAAGCCCTGTAAAGATAAAAGACAGATGACAGGAAATAAGGAGATAGAACTTTTACAGATTGGAGGTAGACCCAGAGATGGAGGGAGGGTAAAGGGATGAAAACAGAAATAAGTTGTGTTATGTACATCTACCAACTGCCAGGAGGAATGTGATCAATAATTACTGCAAATGTGTACAAATTAAAAAAAATCAAAAAGAATCACAGTCATGTTGCTAACTAGACACATTAGGACACTGAGATTCAGAGGGGAGAGTGATTCATCCAAGCATTCCCTGGTGCTGAAAAGTAGATTGCTGTTCAAATTCCATTCTTCAAAGTTCACATTCAGTATTAGTATGAGCACAGGGAGTTGTGCATTTTTATATGCTACTGGTAGGGATACCAGCTGGTATAATACTTCTGAAGAATGATTTGGCAGTCAGTATCAACAGCCTTAAAATATGTATTTGGATTGGCTCAGGCCACTGCGACAAACAGACCAGGGGGAGAGGGTTACTCAAACAATGGAGATTGTCTCTCACAGTTCTGGGTAGGGAAAACCAAGACCAAGGAGCCTGCTCTTTGTTTTCTGGTGAAGTCTCTCTCCCTCGCCTGGAGAGAACCTCCACTTTCTCATGTCCTCACATGACATCTTTCGGTGCCCAGGGAGAAAGCGAACTCTCAGCTATCTCTCCTTGTAAGAACATGAAGCCTATCGGATAGGGCCTCGCCCTTACAACCTCATTTAATTACTTCCTTCAATGATCTATCTCTAAATATAGTCAGATTCATGGATACCAGGTCAACATTGCATTAGGGGGGCACAAGTACCCACACCATAACCACAGGCAGCATATTTGAGCTAAAAATTTCTCTGCTAGAAAATTAACTAAAAAATAATTAACAAAATATATGTTGGGCAAAACACTTAACATTTCTAAACTTCAGTTTTCCTCATACACAAAAGGACAGATAATATAAATACAATCTAGATGGAGTTATGAATATTATGAATATCCAGCATAACACCTAGGAAATAGTAGTTTCCACATTAATTAAAATACTTTCACTACCAATAGAATAACTAACAGAAAATAGCATCCTCTTGTATAACAAGAAATTCAGAGACAAGATTGGTTAATTTAACAATTCAGTGAAGTTAAGGCTTTGTTTTAGCTTCCCCATTGTTTATCTAACTTTATTTCCTCATGGTCTCAAGAAGGCTACTGCAGCCCTCTACACTGTCTTTCTACAACTTCCAGCTGCAAGTCAGGGCATGAAGGGAAGAAAATGTTCCATGGAAGTTCTCTATTGACTTCTGCAGAACTGGGTCATGTGCCTATCCTAAAAAAAGAAATAGGGTTATCACGACTAATTTAGATTACTTTTCTATCTAAATAAAGTAGGGAGACAAAAGGAAATCAATTTTTTGGTAGGCTACAGCAGTGTGTATACCACTTTCTTCATTTCCTGAGATTTCATCTTCTATCTCATCAATTTTCTTTGTAAGTCTGAGTTTGATACACCTCAGACTTTGAATGCCAGCCACGCCTTCTTCCTATTAGCCATCAGCCCAAATCCCTACACGGGCCCAGCTTCTTTCCTACTCAGTAAGTCACAGCCTGGGGAGGAGGGGTCAAAGCAACCGGAAAGGGCAACACAGAAAGCTGTGCTTTAAGGGCAAGCAGAGTAGACACACACTCAGGATAGGGCTCAGGGACAGAGAAGAAAGCAGAGACTTACTCCAATCATTGGCCACATCACAGGGTCTGGGGACCATTGACTCCATGGTCAAGACCAATGGTCTGGGAGAGAGAGCCAAAGCCAACTGACCAGGGCTGGGGCATCGGGCCAGAGAATGGCCATAGCAGTGATTCAGTTCCATAAGTTGTGATTGAAATATACGGAGAACATTTACATTTAAAATGTTATTACAGTAAAAGACACACTGCTATTAATCTCCCTCAGAATACTTCCCCTCACTTCCAACCCACTTATGCCGTTATTCTTGCCACTTTCTGAAGCAGTTTCAGAAGTTTTATTTCATATCTTTACAAAGTGTAATAAAAAATACAGTGAATGCTGCTGCCAAATGCCATCCAACAGAAAGACTGGCTAGCTCAGTGGCCTAAGTGCCTGCCTGGCAAGTGCAAGGTCATGAGTTCGATCTCTGGTGCCACAAAAAAACAAAAACAAAAAAAGGACTGGCTAAGAAAGCATAACGCTGTGTCTTCATCCACTGTATTCACCAGATTTGACACAGGGCAACTTCCGGCTCTTCCCCAAAATCACAATGACCATGAAAGGTAAATATTTTGAATCGATTCAGAACATCAAGGTAGCCACGACAGAACAACTAGACACTCACAAAAGAGCACTTCCAGAACTGCTTCAAAAAGTGACACAGTGGCCGGGGATTTAGCTCAGTGGCGCAAGCACCTGCCTGGCAAGTGCAAGGCTGTGAGTTCAATCCCTGATACCAAAAAAAAAAAAAAAGGTGGCAAGAACTATGAGGTGAGTATGTTTGAAGCAAGGGGGAGCATTTTGATCAAATTAATAGCAATATATCTTTTTATGTAAGAAAATTTGAATTAAAAATGTTAATATATTTGTTAATTACACCTTGTAAACTGCAATACTGCCAATTTTTTCATGCCTGATCCTTGAAATTCTTTGGCTAGAGTTTGTGTGAGTGGGACCAAAGACCAGCTCAGCAATGTTCTCTGAGCTCTGGTTCCCTTGTTGGCCTCCATCTGCCGGCTGAAGATGACTCCTTTTCCTTCACAGATTCTACATTTTTAGTACTTGCAAAACATCCTCAGATTCACTTAGCCTTCAGCTGCCCAGAAGAGGGCACCATCTGAATTTGCAGGGAGACTCCTTATCTGGCTTCATCCTAGAGCCGGGGGTAAGAAGATGGCAAGGTTCATGGAGTCCCAACTGAGATAAGAAAAGGCTGGGAACCAGGCAAGGCTGGCCCAAACCACATCTTTATAGAGCTACTTCAGCAATATTTTGGGGAAAGGAATCCACAAGAAGGAGAACTTTTCTTCCTGTCTTGTATGACAGTAGTTTCACATAGCCCTCTTTTATAGCCAGGGCCATATGCACTGGATCTAGCCAAGGAATAACTCTGAACAGAACGCACCTTCCATCCTGTGAGGCATAAGAAGATGACCTAAAGTACTTTTGGATGTCACTGTCCTTCCTGCCCCACTGGCCTTCCACACTAACCTTCTAGGCTAAGATCCATGAAAATTCCATTTAAGTGAATTTTTCATAAAACCTCCCTGTGTGGCTTCATGGCCTTGTGCCTCTAAATGTAATGTGCATTCCCATTACCTGGGACCTCCTGCACCTATCCTTCTCCTCCAAGGAAACTATTAATGTTCCTTCTACAAGGGTGGCATAGCACTTAAGTCCTTCAAGTCACTATTCACATGTTACTGGGATTATTTGTTTGAAGGATGACTCAGTAACTAAGCAGGAAATTCCTTCTCCCTCCTGAGAACAAAGACCTTGTCCTCATCTTTTTAGTTTCCACCGAGAGCTTGAGGAGCTCAGTGGAGTGACACAAGGAATGAAGGGCATCTGTGGAGGGTTAATCCCCATGGCATGGGGGACAAGAATTAGGGAGGGAAAGGTGAACACATGTAGGAGAAAGCTCAGAGGGAAAATCACCTTTCAACGTAAAGTAGGGCAAACTCTATTCCAGTGTTGGAGGTTCAGAAAACCAAGGTAGGGATTGGCCCAGAGTCTAATCAGCGATTGGGTCCCACTGGGGCTGAATAGGTGGTGGAAATCAAGTGTCCTGGTAGAATGGGAACTTGCTTCCTTCTCTTCAGAAAACACACACTTCTCAGCAAGAAAATACCCACTTCTGTAGCTCTCCAGCTGTCTTGTGGGGTCCTTGAAGTGAACCAAGGGTTTCACTAAGAACTGGTTTTTCACACGGAACTATTAATGTATCTGGGAGGGAATAGAGTGAGAGGTGAGTCTAGACCTGTGCGCCCCAGAATATCGGGCCAGAGAGTTGCCAAGGCATGAAAAGTCTGCAGGAAGGATGCCAATTAGAGAAGATGAAGAAAGAAAATATCCACTCAGCTAAAGAGGATTAGCCAGAGGACATGCTGGGTTCATAGCAGTCGTACCTTCAGGGTGAGGCTTCCTGGAGTGCTGTAATTAGAGACAGTGCACACACATTCTACCCTTAGGCATATCAACAAACACCCAGCCTTTCCTGTGTGTGATTCCAAATACTCCGGACTCAGGACAGTGTCAAGTTTCTACACGGGACTTTTCTAATCCAGACAAGCTTTCCCTGATTCAGCAAAGGAGGTTCTTAAATTTACATCAGTGAGTAAGTTTGGTCAGGGCAAAGTTGAAAACAGCAAAGCTTACCCCCATATGGGGGACTTATTGCTCAATGACTAGTGTGCCCTTCACCAACAAAAATGACACACTGCAGAATGCGAAGAAGTCATTCTAAGCCTAAGTACACTTAGAAGTAGAGAATGGGTTTTTTCTAGTGGGAAAGGAATGGTTTCTTTAAACTGTTGTTCTTCCCAAGATGAAAAATAGGCAATAATTCTGAAAGGAAAAGAAAAAGAAATTCAAGGAGGGAAAAAAGTCCTCTCATTTTTAAAGGATAGTCTGAGATAATGCTGATGCTGCTGGTCCAAGGACCACCCTTGGAGTAGCAGAGCCTTAGAGTAGACAGACATGAGACCATTTTGCAGGAAAATGTGCACTCAGGAAGGAGAAGGAAAAAGTAACAACACCATGGCAGGAGTTTTTGATGAAGAAAGCTCTCAACATGGACTAAAAACCACTGAGTGGGTCTGAAAGTTATGAAGGAAAGGGAAAAAAAAGATGGTCCTTTTGTTACAGAGCAATAGATACTTAACACAGAAATACCTGGCAAAGGTTTCTAGCAGAGTTATATAGAATTATCCTCTTTATCTTGATTTTTTAAATCTACCTATAATCCCTGAATCTCAGAGTCAGTTATCAAAAAAGGAATCAAGAGATGTCCTATGCAAGAGAAAGAATATCCAACCCAAAAGAATGAAGAAAGAGTACACAAAAAACGCAAAGTCCAAGCCCCACCTAACCAATGACAGGCTACCAGTAGGAGTGAGCCCCATAACCAGGTCAAGTGCGCTCCCTCCTCTTTAGATGACTCATCAGTCAAAGCAGGGACAGATTTCAAGGTCATCATGAAAATACCAGAGATGGCACAAGCTATCAACTGGGACCTTTGGACCCTTCCTCCTCCAAAGATTCTAATGCATTATGAGTGGTCTCAGAGGCAATAGCAATCCAATGCACACCAATCCATAGTTTTGGTGTTTTCTTAGGGAGATTGGAGTGTATTTAGAGGAAAAGTGGTAGCTGTGGTGAGTGGGAAATGATTCAAGGTAGAGGCAGTCTGAAGTTTTGCTACAAAAACCCTGCAAAGTACCAGGCTCCACTAATACATTCCCCAATGGACTTGACAGATTAGTTTTTGTTTTGTTTTGTTTTTTTAAGTCTAACTCATTTTCGTGGCTGGGCTACTTTCTTCAAGTAGAAAGTTGTACTACTTACACAATATTAGCTGCAAGTAACCAAGACCCCAACGTAAAGAACTAAGACAATGAGGAAGTTTATTGTCTTGGGTACTTGGGAAGGGGGTTGAAGTGGTACAGCTTCAGGACAGATTGAGTCATAGATCTAGGTATTTGGATTCTTTAAGCTCCATTATCATTGTGTTACTGTTCCCCTTGCACTGATTCCTGTTACAGTCACAAGACCCAACAATGGCTCTATAGATCTTGGTCAATGTGCCAAAGTCAGTGTAAAGCATTGTCTCTTCTCATACTGTTGTGGGAAAATTCCAAGTCAAACTGAAAGGAAGACTCTTCACACTGAGGAGACAAAAAGGCAGAATTTAATCTTTATGCCAGCAAACTGTTGAATCTTCATACCAGTGGACTATTGTGGGATAGTTCCCAAAGGCAACAGTCCTGAGTTTACAGAGTGCTTAGTTTATACAGCATTTAGAAGTGGGAAGTACAAAGCAAGTGACAAAACATTACATAATTGGTTATATGAATTGTCATGTATTGATTGGCAGGCTAGTCTTGAGCAGATTTATTGAAACAAAGGAATTGTTTACCATAATATAGAAACATTGCAGGAACAAGGGGAGGGGGCCCTTACAGGGTAAGCACAGTTAAAAGTGTCCTTGACTAGCCCACGGTGCCTTAATGTATAGACAATTACTCTGACTCAGTGCTTCTCAGAGGTGTGCAGCTGGGCTTTAGACACTGTCAAGGTCAGTTGAATTCAGCAGCAGCAGAAACTTGATCAGAGACTTCTAACTGCTCTCTATAAAATACCTATAAGTTTGCTATTTTATAAATGTGTTCTTGAATTATAATTGTGCCCCAGCAGTATGTCTCTCCTAGAACTTCTGCCAGGTTCCTCTGTATTATATATCTATTGCTATTAGTATACACACACACACACACACACACACACACACACACACGGAACTCTAAAAGTTACCCACTTAAACCAACAGTGGGCACACTTTCTGTAAGACATGGCCAAATAGTAAATATCTCTAGCTTGGAGTTGTCTATCACAACTACTCAACTCTGCTGTTGTAGTGGAAAAGCAGCCAGACACAATATATAAATCAATGGGTGTGGCTGTTTCAATAAAACTTTATTTATAAAATCAAACAGCAGGTTTGATATGGACTTGGAGCTGTTCTTTGCCAAAATCTGATTAAAACAATAGCCATCTGTTGCTTCCCATAGTTTCGGTGGGTCAAGGACCCAGGAGCAGCTCATGCAGGTTGTCTGGCTCTCATAAGGTTGGGTTATCTGAAGGTTTGAGGGAGGCTGAAGGATTTGCAGCCAAGATGAGTCACACCTATGGCTGTTATCAAGAGGCCCTCCTTCAGTGTTACAAGGACCTCTCCATGTGTTGTCACAGGGTGGCAATACACCTGGAGAAGGTATACTTCTAGAAAGAGAGTAAGGAAGAAGGGGTTTTATAAGTGCATTTCATGATCTAGTCATACATATTGTGCCATATCTTGTTCCTTAGAATGGTGTCATTTATCCAGACCACATTCAAGAATGAAGAAATTAGTCTCCTCCTTTGGAAGGGGGAAAAAATGGACATCAAAAGTCAATCTCAATGTCTTGGCCAAGTGCGTGATTCCATTTCTTTGTCTTTTTTTTTTAATGGAGTTTCAAACCAGACGTGGTGGTGCATGCCTGTAATCCCAGCACTGGGGAGGCTGAGGGAGGAAGATCGTTGCAAGTTTGAGACCAGCCCGGGCTCCAAAGCGAGCTCAAGGCCAGCCTGAACTGCACAGCAAGACCCTATTTCAAAAGAAAGACTAAATAAATAAACAGGGTCTTGCTATGTAGTCCAGGCTGGCCCCAAACTCTCAGTGATCCTTGTGCAGCAGCCTCCTACTGCTGGGATTATAGGGAAGTACCACCACAAATATTAGTGTTTTTCCTGAGGCTTATTTCCTCTATTTGCTTAACTTCTCTGTTCCTTGGGCTAAGTTAAATCTCTTTCTTTCTTTCTTTCTTTCTTTCTTTCTTTCTTTTGGTCATTTGACACAAGGTTTCACCATACAGTTCAGGTTGACCTTGAACTCACTATGTAGCACAAGCTGGACTCAAACACTCAGCGATCCTCCTGCCTCAGTCCCCAGAGCGCTTGGATTACAGGTGTGCATCACCACACCCAGTTAAATCAATTTTCTTGAAACTCATAAGAGTCTTTTTGCTACTGGGAAGCCACAGGTCTGCCATGCATGGGTGTGCAGTTTGTGCACTATACAAGAAGAGGCACACATGAGCAGGGAAGCATGATTTACCTCCAATATTTAGTATATTATTTGAATCCTGACTCTGACATGCACCACAATCTCCATCACTCTTCACTGCCGATAGGATGTACACAACCAGAGAGTATATGAAACAGTCATTTGAGTCTCAGGCAAAAAGTAAAGGAAATTCTGTTTGTAATGTCTATCTAAAGCAAGTAAGTAATCAAGCCTGATTAGTTAATAGAGTAACGCTGGTAGCCATGTGTAGTCTTTAAACATATACAGAGGTAAATGCTTAAAAGTTGTTCAAGATGCATCCTTAAGAATAAAGACTATTGGGCCAGGGATTTAGCTCAGCAGCATAAGCAACTGCCTTGCAAGTGCGAGGTCATGAGTTCAATCCCTGGTACCAAATAAATAAATAAATAAATACTATTGTTTTATACCATTACCTAAGTCATTGATAAAAATTTAAATGAGACCAGGCTGAAAACTGAGCCTTCAAGTGAACACGGATCAAATAATCTGCCTGGGTAGCCTCCCAACTTAACCCAGCTGTAGCAGACACCTGATGTGAGGCATCAGGGAAGACAGTCCCCAGAGATCGTATCTTTCCCTTTGTACACCCATGTTAATGCCTTGTGCATGACATATCACGCAGCTTTGTAATATAACCTGAGTCACGAGTTTTCAGCAAAAGTACACTCAGATTCTTGATGTACAGAAACTGTGAGATTAAAAAATCTTCACCATTTTTAAACTGCTAAATTTTGAGGTTATTTGTATTGCAGTGGGAGACAATGAGCAAATGCTTATAGCTGATGTGCGATAAATATCTCCAAACTCAAAACAAGCACCAATCCTGTTGGCTGCTATCATCTGCATTTTACAGAGGAGGAAACAGCATATAAGTGACTTTTCCAACTTCAAAACAGATAGTAAATGATGCATTTGAAATTTAACTTCAGTCGGGCTCCAAATTCCACACTCTTCCATCCACATAATAGATTTTCCCTCCGGTGCCTGTATGACCCCTTAGTAGTCAGTTTTCATTTAAACAATTTTATGCTATGTGTTATGGTTTGTGCTTAAATGTCCCCCCCAAAGCCTCCTGTGGTCATGGCAGGCGGGAGGGTGGGGGGCTTTCAAGGCAGCTGAGTCTAGCATTTGTGATTGGTTCCTTGTCTAGTGCTGGGATTGGCTGTGTGAGTGCTGCACCCGCCTAGGGGCGGAGCTAACATATAATATAAGTGAGGTAGGGAGACGTGCTTAGTAGCCCTTTTGCCCTTTTTGCTCCTTATTGGTTGCAGTCCACCTGAACAGCTGCCCCTTAACCATGCCACTCTGCTTTGGAGTCAGCTGAGCATGGACTGAAACCTCCACAACTGTGTGCTAAATAAACCTCTATTTCCTTCAGTGGGTGTTGGGTGTTTTGTCCCAGCAACCAGAGAAAAGTAACCAAGACACTATGGAATGAGTAGAAGGGGAGGAATAAGGATTTAAAGATCACCTGATTTAGTTGAAGAAATGAAGCTCAAAGCTTGTGAATTTCCATTGTATGTGCAGTTTCGACTGTTTCCTATACATGCCCTACATGCTGGTGCTGTCTTTCACAGGATGTCAGGGCCAGGGGCGTGGGAGGATATCTGTTTCTTAAGAGGAAAGTGAGGAAAGGAAGAAGAGGCTTCTAATCCACTCTGAGCAGCTGCTGTGTTGCAGTGTCTTCACAGAGGTCCGCCCAGATGTAAAGAATGTAATCGGAGTACTAACCCTGACTTGCTGTGATTCAGTATCCATCCTCTCTGTACAGGGATGGCCGATGACAGGAATGTGTGGAACAATGCAGGAGGTGGGAATCATACAGTGTCCAAGAAGGACACCATGGCTAAGAGTGTGATCGTTGTGGCCGTATTTGCATACTCCAAGACACTGATTGACCTTACTATATTTGGTTATCATTACCACTGCGTGTAAACTGTTTTGACTCTTCAAATCCCTTTAACTGTACCTTCAAAAACTCTAGTATTCTAAGCTACACCTCAGTCTCAAAAAGAAAGAACTATCGCCCTAAACCTTGGGGCAGAAGATTCAACATAGGGAGGGAGCTTTCAATAAATGCTGTATCAAGACTCTGCCTGCCACTTTGGGATCTTGGGGAGTTGAAGAAAAAGGAATTTCCGTGCTAATCTAAAGAGGAGAATACTAGCTGTGAGTGGCACGTCTGTTATCCCAATACTGGGGAAGCTGAGGCAAGAGTGTCACCATGAGTTTGAGGCCAACCTGGGCTACATAGTCAATTCAAGGCCAGCCTGAACTACATAGCAAGACCCTGTCTCAAAAAACAAACAAAAAATTAAATTAGAAGAGTGATATACTTGAAACTGAAGATGCATTCCCACATGAGTGAATAGGCAAGGTGAATAAAAATACAATCCTTTCTTCTTCAATAATAAAGGAAGCCTAAAAAAAATAAGCCTAAAGACAGATGTCCTAAGGTTTAATGATGTTTGACAAAACAGTTTAGGTAACAGTCTATGGACTTGGCTGTCTTACCATTCCTTTCTTTAGCAGTTCTGCCACTTACTAGGTAGGTGAATACGGTCCAGTTATTTGCCTCCTCTCAGACCTAATTTCTGCTTTTGATAAAAACAATACCTCCTTCATGTACAAAGATTAAGTAAAATCACTTATTTGCAAAGATAGTCAATGTGGTACAAATAGCATAAATTCAATAAATATTTAGTTTTCTTCTTTTGTATTCCTTTACCCCATCGAGTTTAAATATATTTAAACCCAATATATTTTTAAAATATCATTCCAGCTACTCTATGGAGACCATATATAAATGCAAAGAATGGAAACTAGAAAGATATTGAAGTTGTCTATAGGGAGATTCTATTTGTCCATTTTCTGTTGCTTTAATAAAGTTCCTGGAGCTGGGAACTTTATACACAGAAGAGCTCAGTGTATTAAAGACCCAAGAGCGTGGTACCAGCCTTTGCTGAACTCTGAGGGGGTCTTCTGGCTACATCACAGCATGGCAGGCAGCATCATAGCAAGAGCCCATGAGAGACGGAGATCACATGGTGAGGCAGAAAGCAGGGACTCAGAGGGGTCAGGCTCACTCTTAATAACTGTTCCTTACAGGAACTGACTGGGTCCCACAGAAAAATGACATTAATCACTTCTAAATGAGATACCTACAGTGACCTAAGCGTGGTCCAGGAGTCCCACCTCTGAAATGTCCCACCACCTCCCAACATTACTAAACTGGGGGTCAAGCTTCCTGCACATGAATTTTGGGAAGCACACTCAAGTCATATCCAAACTATAGCACAGAAATAAATGACGGAGATGAGCAGTGAAGTGCAGGGAGAGGGTACAGCAGAGGAAAAGCTGCTCACTTTATGGCCACCCGGAAGCAGAGAGAGAAGGGAAAAGCTGGGAGCTAGATATACCCTTGCAGGTTATGCCCCCAGCAGCCTCCTCCATCCAGACTCCCACCTCCCAACACCAAGTCAATCACTGTCCTGTGATCCAATCACCTTCCAAAAGTTCCATCTATGAACACATGAGGGCTTTAGGGGACACTCTCCATTCAAATCACAGCATCTACTGATGCCATCTCTATTAGCATTGTCAGACAGAAATTTCTGTGACAATAGAAATGTTCAATAGAGGTGCTGTTCAATCCAGAAGATACTAGTTACTTATGCCTACTGATAACTTGAAGTATTGCTGGTATGACTGAAGCACTGAATTTTTTATTTTTTTATTTCTGTTCATGTAATCTATAGCTACCATATTGGACAGTGCAGGTCTATGTAATGTATAGCCTAAACGTTTCCCTTTTCATCACATACACAAACTCAACAACTTATAGAACGTACCTCTTGCTTCCCACATATCCTTCCATGAGCTTATCTAATCCTAACTGCTCAACTAGTTTATATTAATTGGCTAAAATCTAGGGAATAAAAATATCAAGAGTCTTCCTATTTCTATTAAGCCTAATATTATAACATTAATGAGTAGCCTATTTCAACCAATTATAAACATTATATAAGTTATATCCTTGCATCTTTTAATTAAGTTGGAATACTGTTTCTTTGCCTAATTTATGGAAAATCAATTGCTGTGGTGACCACTTGTCATACTATTTGACCATAATGCTTATAGAATAAATGATAAATTTCAAAAGAACTCAGACAAATGCTATGACATAAACAAACTGGTCATAAATCTGACTGCCTACTGGCCTAAGAACTGAGTTGTCACCATACTTTGTGTACTTATCAGGCATTTCTAGGACAATCACAGTGTCAATAGTAGCATTGAACATAAATTTTGTTTATCTCCTTATGTTTTGTGCACAGTAATAATGTTTTCTATTTATAAAAGCTCTTTTGCTTTCTGTTCTCATTTTCCTTGGACAATCTTCAAATATCTGTCTGCTACCATATAGCCCCTAAATACTTCATCAGTGTGTTCATAGACAAACTCACTATCTAAGACATATTTCGGAAAAGGCCAATGTCCTCCTGTGGCATGAATGCTACCTCCAAATTCTCACTCGGGTACTTCAAATGAATGTTTTACTCTGTCTGCCCAGCGTCACTTTGCCTCTTCCTCTTTTGCCGTAATTGCAACTCCTTTCTCCCTGAAGTTGTGTCCCTTTGCCCCACCAGTGGAACAGCCAATCCTTCTTGATCCTCTCATCTCCCAGCCATAATCATTTTCCTCCAGTTGTACCTGGTGTTCATACAAAGTCCAGTCTGAATTCTTGCTCGGGATTTATATGCATCTGGAAGAAAGGAGATCTCCCTTTTCTTTACAGTAGTGAAACCTGGACGCTATAAACTTTGAGCTATCTGTAATCATAACCTGTCATTTACCACCAGATGGAGGAAGCACTCCCGAGATGGGGAGGAATGGACCAGCACACAGAGAGAAATCAAGGCCAGGAAAAGAGCAAAGCACAGACCTGATTACTTCATTTCACTATGCCTAAAGCCAGTGCCACCCATGGACTTCTAGTTCAGTCAATCAACTATTTCCCCTAAGTTCCTATGGATTGGCTTCTGCCAGGTATAATCAAATGTGTGCTGTGGAACACAGTACCTTTCCAAACTCACAGAGAACGGAGCTACCTTCACTCTCCACACTCAGCCATGCTGGGAAACTCTGGGATCGCTGCTTTTTTATCCTAAGGCTTTTGAATGTATCACCCCTGTGCCTGGAGCCCTGGCCTTCAGCTCTCAGCTCCAACATCACTTTCCGAAGGAGAGCCCACCGGACTTTAAGATAAACATCATTACCTGATATGAGCTCCCACAACACACTGCCTTTGCTATCACAAACCTATGCAGCTTACCGTCACACTTCTTTGAGGCTTCGCTCTACCGTTAGATCGCAAGCTCTCTGGGATCGAGGAATTGTATCTGCCTTACGAACTGATGTGTTTCCCAACACCTAGAGTAAGGTTCAGCCCAGAGAAGGCACTTAATGAACCAGTGAGTGACACTTTCTCTTGTAGTTTCTTATTGGAAATTAGCAACAAATCAGTACCTTTTGCCCATATATTTTCAAAGCACCGTATATTTTCACCCCCACTTTTGTGTGTGTACATGTAGTTCTGTGGTTTGACCCAGGGGCTTTCCATTGAGGTACATTCCTATCGTTTTTTTCTTTTTAGAAACAGAGTTGCATTTAGTCACTAAGTTGCCCAGATTTGGCTTGAAATTACAATCTTCCTGCCTCAGCTTCCCAGAATGTGGAGGTTACAGCCGTGAACCAGCGCACCTGGCCTCAAGCCCACATTTTAACAGAATCGAGCTGGTAGACATTATCTACACTGCCACATCTCAATTCTTAATCCATTTCACTTCTCATTATAAACATCTGCTTCCAAAACAAAAAATTTAAGGTCCAACGGGTGCAGCCAGGGTTAAGAACACTGTCTTGAAGTCCCCTGTGTATTTCACTGGGAAACAGCCGTTTCTACCAGGGAACATCACTCTTCTTGTTTTGTGCGTCTTTCTTTGTTCGAGTTTTAATTCTCTCAATGAAATTGTTAGGTTCTTGAAACTCTAGTCCTGCTAGTCAAAGTGTGGCCTCCAGACCAGGAGAATCACCTCAGATCTTCTCAGAAATACAGAATCTCAAACTTCACCTCAGACTTACAGAACAAGAAACTGAATTCTAACAAGAACCCTAGATAATGCCAAGCTACAGCCCCTAAACACTACTCAGCAACAGTCAGTCATAGCAGAAGTCATAGGTGGTATCGACTGGGGTCAGGTGGTATCGACTGGGGTCAGACTGTAAGGAACAGAAAAACCTGGAACTAACCGTTGAGTACTGATGAGTAATCAGGTGTTGAGGTGGTCACTTATGAAAATGGGACAAACTCAGAGTAACACTCAATTATTACTCACTTATACAGCAATAACAGCAAGAGACAAAACAGAAAGGCTCCAGGTCCCTTATGC
>RJWT010014077.1:0-21326 GCA_004365215.1 Cuniculus paca
TTAACTGAAATTGGGTTATTCAGTAGTTTTACCTCTTCTTGATCCAGTTTTGGTAATTGATATGTTTCTAGATATCTGTCCATTTCTTCAGTGTTATTGAACCTATGAGAGTAAAGATTTTTGAAGTAGGCATTGATGATCTTCTGTATTTCCACAGGGTCTGTAGTGATTTCACCCTTTTCATTCCTTATTGCATGGATTTGAGTTTTTTCTTTCCTTTTTTAAATAAGGTTGGCTAGGGGCTTATCAATTTTATTTATTCTTTCAAAGAACCATCACTTTGATTCATTGATTTTTTGTATTATTTTCTTAGTCTCAATTGCATTAATTTCTGTTTTGATCTTTATAATTTCTTCCCTTCTTTTGGTTTTGGGTTGGGCTTGCTCTTCTTTTTCTAGATGTTTGAGGTATAACCTCAGATTGTTTATTTGTGTTCATTCCATTTTCCAGATGGGGGAATTTGTGGAATAATTTTCCTTCTGAGCACTGCTTTCATTGCATCCCACAGATTTTGGTAAGTTGTATTTGTATTTTCATATACTTGTAGATATTGTTTAATTTCTTCTTTAATTTCCTCTGTGACCCCCTGATAGTTCAGGAGTATATTATTTAATTTTCATATGCTTACAGAGTTTTTGCAATTTCTTTTGTCATTAATTTCCAGTTTGATGGCACTGTGATCAGATAATATGTATGGGATAATTTTGATTCTTTAGCATTTACTTAAGCATGTTCTATCAGCTAGTATGTGGTCTATTCTAGAGAATATACCATGTGAAGTTGAGAAGAATGTATTCTCTGTTGTTTTTGGGTGGAAAACTCTGTAGACGTCTACCAGGTCCATTTGTTCACAGATTTGATTCCGTTCTGTTATTTCTTTGCTGATTATCTGTCTAGTTGATCTGTCTGTTTGAGTCAAGGGTGTGTTAAGGTCTCCTGTTATAATTGTGTTATTGCTTATTTGATTTTTCATTTCTATTAATATTTATTTTATATAGTTGGGTGCTCCCATATATGGTGCATATATATTTAAGATTGTTATTTCTTTCTCTTGGAGTTTTCCCCTAATCAGTATGTAGTGACCTTCTTTATTCCTTTTGACCATTCTTGGTTTCAAATTCACATTGTCTGCAAATAGAATAGTTACTCCTGCTTTTATTTGGGTTCCTGTTGCATTGAGTTTTGTTTTCCATCCTTTGACTTTTAGTCTATGAATTTCCTTTTGGGTTAGATGGGTTTCTTGTAGACAGCATATGGTTGGATGTTGTTTCTTGATCCAGTCTGCCAGTCTGTTTCTTTTGATTGGTGAATTGAGGCCATTTATATTAATGGTTATTACTGATATGTACTGGCTTGTTTTAGTCATATTATCTTTCTGCAGTGGTTTCTTTATCTTTTCCCTCTACTCAATTGTTTGCCCTGCTTGGTGTTCTTCTTCTGTGCATCTGCTTGGTGTCATACCTATTTTCATGTCTGTCTAGAGTATCTTTCAGCAGTCTTTCCAGGGTTGGTTTGGTGGTCATGAAGTTCTTCAGCTGCTCCTTGTCATGGAAGTATTTTATTTCTCCCTTGATTTTGAAGGACAGTTTTGCAGGGTACATCAGTCTGGGTTGGAAGGTGTTTCCCTTTAGGACTTGAAATACTTAACTCCATGCTCTTCTTGACTTCCTTGTTTGTATTGAGACATCTGATGTGATTCTGATGGGCTTTCCTTTATAGGTGATTTGCTTCTTTTCTCTAACAGCTTTTAATTTTCTGTTCTTTTGCTGAATTTCTGGGATGCTGATTGTTATGTTTGGGCATTGATTTATTTTGATTATGGCTAGTTGGAGTTCTATATGCTTCACTTATCTGTATGTCAGTTTCCTTTCCCATTTTTTGGAAATTTTCAGGTATTACTTCTTTAAATAGTGTTTTTATACCATATCTGTTTTCTCCTTTTTCATTTACACCTATCAGTCTTATATTGTTTTTCTTTGAATCATCTTGCTGCTGCTGAATTGCTGTTTCCTGATTCCTTGTTATTTTTAAAAGATGTTTCCTTTTTTCCTCACTATCCGCAATCATGTCTTCAAGGTCTGAAAGTCTATTTTCACATTCATTGAGGCGGCTTTGCCAGCTTTCAATGGCATTCTTGATTTCCTGGATATCTCTTTGAAACTGTTTTATGCATTCTAATTCTTTCTTGTATTGTTCATTCAGGGTTTCCATCCTTTTGCAGTGCTCCTCTATTTTTCCAACTATACCTTCTTTAGATGTGTTTAGCATTTCTTTCATCACATTTATCATCTCTTGTTTTACCTGGGAAATCATTTCTAATCTCAGTTCCTTTAAAGCTTCATGGAGTTGTTTCTTTACTTTAGTTGCTATTATTTCAGAATTTTCAGGTGTGTGGCTGATAGTTTCTTCTATATCCATGTCTCTTTGGCTTGTTTGGGATGGACTGGAGGTGTGAGATTGCATTTTGCTCTTTCATTTTGTCATTTTCTGACATGTTGGTATCTTTTTGGCTCAGTCCCCAGCTCTTCACTGCTGGGGTGTGGTGAGGGTATTACCCCAGGATTTCCCAGTATTGTTACAAAAGTGAGAACAACTGATTAAAATAGATATTGCATCCTAGCTAAAGTAGTATAATTTGCAGTAACAATAGCATCAAGTGCAATTTAGAAAGTGAGGAACTGTGGCAATTATTAATTTTGTACCTTTAACCAGAGAAGCAATATCTCCAGTTATATAACAGAACTGATAGTAAATTGGGAGTTTGTGTGCAAAGTGTTTCCCTTTGGTTAGAGTGGTTTTACCCTGCGGTGGAGAAATTTAAGAAGGATAGTAGATAGAACAGAGATAACGGAAAAGAAATAATTAGAAGCCAGGCAGGAGGATGAGGGATGATCATGCAAGCTTTGGGAAACTAGAGAAGAGGGTACAAGAGAAAGAATGAATGCGTAAGCAAAGGATTATTGAAGTTAACCAGAAAAGTTAGACAGATTAGTCACTTGTATGAAAATGTGATGAAGTCTAGAGAAGTAAACTGAGGAAAGGAGGAAAGAAGACAAATAGCTTACGACAAAAATATAGGCAAAAGACAAAAAAAAAAAGGAAAAGGGAAACTGGCAATAAATAAATAAATAAATAAAGCGAAATTTCTCTGGTGTCCACTGAGAGTCCAAAACTACTGAATAGCACTGCCAAGTCTGCAATAGCATTTGTGTTGGATTTGAGGCTGATCTTGGCATCCAGATCTGAGGGCCTGAGGTGAGCATCTTCAGCCAGTACTTTCTGTATGTCCCTTAGTGGTCTCCCACTCTTTAGCTTGTTTCTCTTGATAGCATCTCTCTCCCAATTGCTATGCTTTTTTGAGACAGAGACAGGAGATTATTCCCAGTCCTGTGCACTGTTGGCTCCTCCTGATCATTGCTCAACCTTCCTTGTTCCTCTTCTACTGGCAAGTCTCTGTCCTCTGAGGGCATTTGTTTCAGGATGGGGTCAGATGCTGTGATATGGTCTGGTCCTCTGCTTCTGCTCTTGCAGCCCAAGGCTGCTCAGTCCCAATTCTTACTGTTTTTTTGAGGTGGGGTGCTAACTTTCCATTCATTGTTTTACAAGCTCCACTGCCATGCATCATCACCTGCCTCTGCTGCAGTCTATAACCTTTATGGGTGAGATATGGGGGTGGTGTGGGGTGTCTTTCTGCTGCTGCCCCCAGTAGTTTGGGGACAGCCTAGGGCTGCACAGTACCGAGGTGTGAGGCTGTTTAATTCCTCATGCCTCTCTAAATGTTCCATTTACTTAGCTGTTCCATTTACTAAGCATCCCTGTCGTCTTTAGTCTTGTTCCTAGCAGTTCCAGTTAGCACTCTGGTACGCAAAAGGAAAGGGAAGAAAAGAAAAGGAAAAGAAAAAAAAGAAAAGAAAATAATGAAAAAATGCAAACTGGCTGATCATTAGGGAGGGAGCAGTTCATGTTGGCAGAATTTGCTGCTGGACTGCAGAATCTTCTGTTTGGAGGAAGGCAGAAGAGGCAGCGGACCTTACATCCCAAGTGTATCCTGTATGACTTGATTTAGTCACAACATTTTAGTCTATCTTTTTTTTTTCTTCTTCTTCTTCTTCTTTTAAGATTCCATGTATGGTAGGCAGTTGTCCCTGTCTGGCAACCCACTGATAGCTGAGTGGGCTGACTGGCCATTTTATTAAGCCCTTTATCTATGTTTTGCTTGATCTATTAGTCTGTCAGATTGATTTTAGTTTCAGTGTGTATGTCCCTTCTCTTTCTTCCAGTTATCTGTGTTTCAGCTGAATTTCTCTGAGTAGCTTTGAACAAGGCTCCTCCTCTATTTATCCATGTCATCTCCAACACTTGCTTTATGGCATAAAACATGATCAAACTTGTTGAACATTCCATGAGCTTCTTAAAAAATGTATCTCAGTTTTATGGAATGTTCTGTAGATGTCTATTAAGTCCATTTGATTGATGTTATAGTTTATATCTGATGATTTCTTTGTTAATTTTTTATCTGCATGGCCTATCCATTGGTGAGAGTAAAGTATCTGAGGGACCCATTATTATGAGTCCCTTCAAATATGGTAGCATTAGCTTTATGAAGTTAAGTGATGTTTGGTGCATATATATATTTACAATTGTCATGTCTACTTGGCAGATTGTTTCCTTTACTAACAGGACAGTGGCATTCTTTGTCTCTTCTGATTAATTTTGTCTTGAAGTTCACCTTGCTGGATATGAGTATAGTTACTCCTGCTTGCTTTTGGATTCTATTTGCATGGAATATTTCTTTTCATTTTTCACTTTTTTCCTTTGTATTTTTGCTATTGAGGTGTCTTTCTTGTATAGTAAATAGGCATATATTTTTTTTAACCCAATATGTCACTGTTATGGCTTTTGCCTCATGTTCCCCTAAAACTTCAGGCTGTCATTGGTGGGGGCTTTTTCAGAAGTGCTTGGATCCAGAGTGTGTGATGCTGGGATTAAGGGTGTGTGATTACTAAATTAGTTCACTAACTGATTTGGCATAGCTCTGTATGTGGATAATGGGAAGGCCCACACTGCGTGTGAGTGCTACTCACCCTGTGGGGATACAGCCTGGATAGAACATCAGGGACAGAAAGGGGACTGTTATTGTTCTTGATGTTTCACTACTTTGCTGTTTTGCTGGCTCTGCCTGAAATTTACTATTTCTCCTCTGCTATGCCATCCTGTCTTGGAGCCAACCAGCTATGGACTGAATCCTCTACAGATTATGAGCCAAAATAAGCCTTTCCTTCTTTAACTTTGGGTATTGGGTATTTTGTCTCAGCAATGAGAAAAGTAACTGACACAGTCACTATGTATCTTTTTATTGTAGAAGTAAGACAAATTATATTCTGAGTTATTATAGACAGATATATATATATATATTATAGACAGATATATATATTCTTGTCATTTTGTTGTTTTTCTAATGTTTGATTCTTTTATAATTCTTAATAGCTTATCTATTCTTCTTCTTCTGTGTGTAGAATTCTGTAATCCTGACTTTGAAATTCTTTTTTCATTAGATAAAATTCTTGATTTTCACACATCCATTGTAAATTTCATTAACCTGGATCAAAGAAGGAAAGAATTATAACAAAATCAAAAGAAAATTTTTGTGATGCTTCAGGCAAAAGGTAAATACAATTTCTTTTTATTTGCAATGTTCATAAAGTAGTTTATGTAATTTGTTGTACAACTTGGAAAAAATAAAATAGAACTGGGATTATATTTTGTTTTGTGTACTGTTGTATAACTGACTCTGTGCTTGTGAAACTTCTCAAAAGACAACTCTCATGTGTCCTTAAAAACCATCACAGATACATGAAAATTCTCATGGTCAGAAATTTGGCAGGGAAATAAATGAATCATTATTTTCATTGGACAATAGGATTGAATCATTTCAAGTATAACATTCAACAAAAGACTTTAATTTTTAGACATTGAGAGTATTACTAATGTCTTTTATACTTTAATCATTTTTTTGCAAAATCAATGAGATTATCTAATATCAAAATTGTGTTCAAAGAAATGAATTATAACTGTATAGATTGCAGTGACTTGAGAAGTATTTATTATTTTTCACTTTGTATGTTATAATTAGTTTCTAAATAAATACTAGTAACATTAGTTAATGTGATTACATAAGTGGGCTCATGACCAAGAAGAACTGGTCATGTCCAGTAACTGAGGTTCCTGCACTTGAAGATTGCTAATATTTAACCAGACAAGATTACACTCAGCAGTTTGTTCTCAGGCCAAATGCAGCTAAATTCACCCTGGTGTGTTTTATTTGGATAGAATTCAAATACAATATTCAGATTTGTGGGCTCCAAGAAGACAGGAGATTCAATTAAACCACTGATAACAGTTGTGGGAGAAACTCACTTTATAATGTTGACTTATGGCATCTAATTTCATAATCTTCATTTTGTCTCCAAATCCAAACACAGCTGCTTTCTGTTTCAGGACACTGAATCACATATTAGTTCAGCAATTATTTATTGCACAACCAATAAATAATTGAGGTGAGGTAGTAGGAAATAAAACTCACAAGCTTTCCATTCTCAAAGTTTCTTCCCAGTGGAGAATGATAGAAAGCAATACAAATAAGGAGATAGAATTACATATAAAAAGGGTTTAATGCTTTGGGAAGCAAAATAAAAGTAAATGAGAGAGAAGTAGGGTGGTGGTTGGTTACAGCTCTAAACACAGAGGCAGAAACAACCCGGTGAGGAGTTGACATTTATGCAAAGGTTTATAAGTGATAAAAAAAAGCCCACTATGCATTTTTTTGTCTCTGACTCTCCAATTCTTTTTGTTTTTGATTTCTCCTTCTCTTTTCCACCTTCCCCTTCTTTATCTTAACTAGAAAATTCATGTGATGAAATACAGTAATACTCCGGTTCATGACCGCTTCTGTTCACCGACAATTTCGTTCACAAACAGAAGCGTTGGGAAAAAATTTGATTCCATTTGCAAACTCTCCATCGGGTGATGCACACGGCTATAGTCATCTTCCTCAGAATTGTGGAAAGGATTAAGTTAGTGAGCCGAAGCACCACTGTAACTATTCCAAAGCTGTCTAGACTTTGCTGAAGTTATAATGCCTATTTACAAAGTAATCTAATTTATATTTTCTGGAGTTGTGCTGATAGCAATAGCAAAGTTGTAATTATCCTCTTATTAACCTTTGAGAATTGTATTAACTATTCTGTGATTCTAATAATATTATTACAAAAAGAAAATATTATTATGAGGGGAAGGAGTAAGAGAGAGACATTAACATTGCTTGCTTATGCTGAGTATGTAAGATGACTCTACCACAGTCTTACTGAAGTAATCCTTGATGTCGGAAGACAACACTTCAGTCTCCATTTTAAACTGTTATTTTTGGTAATCAGTTGTGATGAGCACTTTTTCTGACCACAAGAGTCCAAGGTGCTGACACTCATGATCAAATTAAACATTAAATCTGAAGCATGTAATTCTTTCCTTGTGTTAAGTACATTTCATGATTGTTATGATTTACATCTCGATGTTCCCAAATAGCCTCTTACACTTATAGGTGGAGCTTGGGGGAGGTGACTGGCTCAAGGGGGTGTGACACTCCTCAGTAGATTAGTCCACTGAAGAGTCTGTAGCTAACTGTGATACTCATCAGTGGATTAGTCTGCTGATAAACTTACAGCTAAATGTGATGTTGGGAGGTGAAGCCTGGTTGGAGGACGTGGGTCACTGGGGGCCTGGCCCGGAAGGGTCTATTTCCCTCCTCTTCCCTTGATCTTTTTCTTCTTCCTGCAGCTAGGCCATGAGTGGTTTTCCCCCTGCCATGCCTCACTCCCTTGGAACCAGTGAACTGAAACCTCTACAAAACCTCTCCTCTTCTAAATTGTGGGTTTTGGGTACTGTGTCTCAGTGATGAGAAAGCAATGCAAACAGTAACTTTCTTCCTGCACCCCTCTTTGCACCTCTGTTGGGTGAATGCTATTATTACCCACATTTTGAGTTTGAGAAACTGAGATGTGGAGACTGTAGGTAAACTGGAAGAGTTAGGAGTGCGGTTCTGGCGGTCTAACTCCAGAGACTATATTTTCAATCGCTGCACTATTCTTGTACTTTCAAAATGGCTTTTCTAAAGCTTCTCATTAAATAAAGCCTTGAGAGCAGGGCAGGGGAAAATATTGCTATCCCAATGCTATTGTTCAGAAAGCTGAAGCCCAGGTAATCCCAAAGTCGACTTTATTAGAAGTTCATGGCATTGGAGAGGTGGTGAAGAATTCAGGCTCTGGATCCACACCACCTCAGTTCTGATGTTAGCTCTGCTACTTAGAGCTGTGAAATTTGCAGTAGACTGCATAACCACTGGTTACTCCATCTGCAGAACAAGGGTGAGAATTGTTCTGTGATGTTGAGAGAGTTGAATTAGGTTACATTAAAAGTGTAGCATACTACAACTGCTCAGTAAAAAGCAGCTATTAAGAACAAAGTCAGAAGCAGAACAGTTGAATTTCCAGTTCCATGAGGTACCCTGAATACTGTATTCCCCAGACCAGATGAAGAAAGGAATCTCAGTTAGTTTTCTGTCACTGCAATGAAATAATTGAAATAAATACCTAAGAAGAAGGGGTTATTTTAGCACATAATTTCAGTCCATGGTTACTTGGGCTTACCCCATTAGGTCTGTGGTGAGGCAGAACATCATGATGGGGAGCACATAGTAGGGCAAATCTGCTTATTCTGTGGTGGCTGAGAAGCAAAGAAAGGGGAAGAAGGACCAAGGTCACAATGTCCTCTTCATGCGAATGTTTCAATGCCTTAACCTCTGCTCACTTAGCTCCATCCCTAAGGTTCTACCACCTCCTAATAGCACCATAGGCAGGTGATCAAATCTTCATTATATGGACTTGGAGGGATATTTAAGATCCAAAACATAACAAGAAACAAATTTTTCAGTTCCAGTGAAGGGCTGCTTGCCTTGCCTCTAAAATTACCCAATTGCTTTTCCTCTAAATATTACCATTGCTTCCCAGTTAGCACATAACTCACCTTGTCTCTATAGTTTTATTTCTCACTTTTCTTAGTAACTCAACCTTTAAATCTCATCAACCTTTAAATACTTTTTAGCAGGGAAGGATATTTTCTATGGAAAAATGTGCAACCCTTCTCTTCTCTTGCTCCTCCCCTTTGAGACGAACTTATTGAAATTCTTTTAACTTATGAAATTTGCATACATAAGCTGTCTCAGTCTTTTGTGTTATCCTTACCGATCACTTCATCAATGTGGTTTAAACCTCCCCAAAACTGCAGTCTTAGTGAAATAATTTCCGATGGCACAAAGTGGTGATAATGGTAGCTTCCATTTTTAATCAATTATTTTTGATAACCATTTGCTAAATTCACTTTCCTAACCACTGAAGTCTATACAGTATTGGTGTAAAAATATGATACAGTGAAATTTACATTTATCACATCATCTATCAACCCTACTTCTCTAGGTATTTCTCCAAGAGAAATGAAAAATATGTCTACACAAAAATTCATGCATCATGAGTGTGGCTTCATTAGTAATTCTTAAAAATTAGAAACAGCACAAATATACAGGCAGAGGTTAAAGTATAAACAAACTGTGGTATGGTCTTACAATGGATGTCTGTTCATCAGTAAAAAGAAACCCACTACCGATTCAGACAAAAAAATTTGTGAAAACTCAAATACATTTTGCTAAACAAAAGAAGTCAGAGTCAAAAGGCTACACATAGTAGCTTTCCATGACTCTACACATACAACATAGTACCTAGAGAGCTGTACCTAGAGAGACAGAATACACATTATTGGTAGCCAGTAGGGAGTGGATGCATTGCAAAGTGGCTTCTGGGGGTAATTGAACTGCTCTATATACTGTATCTTGATTGCTGTGGTAGTTACTGACCTTATGCATTTGTCAAAATTGAATCCTGGGGGAGCAAGAATAGAAAGTTATTTTTGGTGAATACAGTTTCTATTTGAGATGATGCAAAAGTTGTGATGCACAACTACTCCAGCACCACTCCTGAGCCTGTTTGGATTCATCCTTCAGTCTTTGTGAGGCCACTCTGAGAGCAATGACTCTCAGAGAGTGCTTGCCAAATTCTACATGCTCTTTGGAGGCGGGGAACTGAGCTTCCTGTTTGCACGCAGCACACTCATAAATAAATCCCTGGAGATCTGGGGAGTCACCGGGGCCAGGTGCCATGAGGAGGAGGGAGCCACACTTTTACCTCTTGCACTTTCTCCCTGCACCATGGGGAAAGGCAGATGTGTTCTGTCAGAGTTTGTTCTAATTTTTCTTGCCCTCCTAATGACAGCGGCCTCAGTCCATAGAAAACCGTGAGTAACACTAGGGGCCATTCCACTGTCATTTTCTACCCATATCTCTACCTGCATTCTTTTTTTCTCCTTAAGTGACAAATACTAGCAATATGTATTTATGGGATACAGTGTAATATTTTGATATGTGTGTACAAAGTGGGTTGATTAAATAACCAATAAATATGACTCCCTCATTTACATATATTTTTGTGGTGGGATTTGAAAAAATTGGTTTTCAGTAGTTTTTGAAATATAGGAAACATTATGACTAATTTTAATCACCATGATGTCCTATTGATAGTCAGACTCTATTTTGTCTTCACTAACTGAAGCTTTGTGCCCTTTGAATAACATTCTCTACTTCTTCTCTCCAGTCTCTGATAATCACCATTCTACCTGTTTCACTTAAAATTTTTAGTATCTTTCCACCTTTAATATTACATGATTTTATAGAATTTTTTTCAGCTTTAAAGGAATAAGTAGGACTAACTTAGATGTGATTTGACTTAGGAAAATGCCTTCTTATTCATCTGTCACTAAGACCTAAAAATCCAGTGTCCAAGACCCATGTTTTTGTGTTCAATAATTTCAATAATCTTAAAATGAGTAGAATCCATTATTGTTTGTTATTGGACTAAATATTAGGACTGGACTTCAATTTGAGTCAGATAAACTTTAGGCAATGACTCTTGGATCCTGTCTCTGTGTCTATTAAATGACATTACCTGGTGTGCAAGGATCAGAATACCCCGACGATTGTGAAGTACCAATAGGCCTTACTTTTCGTGCCCAAAGGAAACATTAGCAAGAGTTGTCACATCACTTCCCCTTCCTATGGGTTGAAGAACAAGAATATTTGACTTTAGAAGAGGTATAAAGAAAGATAATCTAATAGTACTTAATATGCTTTAGGAATGCCAGTCACTGACTTCATTATAGACAGTTTGAGGACTCGAATATCTCTAATACCAGGAGAGAGGGAAAAGAATGCCTTTGAAGACCAGCTTTGTCTATTTCTCAATCATGACTTGGGTCAATGATACAACCCTGAACTCCACACATGATGATGTGAGTTTAGGGGGGAGAAACTGAAGATAAAAGGAGGCATTGAGTTTTTTTTCAAGAATTAAATATAGAATTTGAGAATAATCCTAATGGAATGTCTTTATGCAGTGAATAATTGTTTCTCTTGTTTTGTCTTTAAAAAGTAAGTTCAGGAACTGGAGTGTTACAGGTGTGGTAGGGATGTGTAGAAGAATCATGCTATTAGCACCTACCTTGAATGGGACACCACTGCTGAAGTTGCTAATGTATGTAAATTTTCTTGCCACTCACTATATTACCATGTTGTCAGCCTGCTTTGTCAGGATATGGAAGTAAGGATGGTAATAATTATTGTGATGAAACCACAGTCATGGAAAATGTGTCTCTCCTCACTTAACCTGAACTGCTCCCTTTTTAGGCAGTATATGGTGCTGGTTCCCACCCAGCTCCACACCGAGGTACCTGAGAAAAGCTGTCTCCATCTGCACTACCTGAATGAGACAGTGACTGTAAGCTCTTCCTTGGAGTTCCGCGTGGGAAACAGGAGCCTATTCAGTGATCTTGAGATTGAAAAGGACGTGTTCCAATGTGTTTCCTTCACTGTAAGTACTAGCTGCTCTATACAAGGCAGGGAGATTGTTTTTTTAATATCAGAGAATACTCTAGAAGGATACCAGTGATTTCAAAGAACAATGTAGAAAATTTATCACAGCCAAAGGAGAAAATATAGATTTTCCTACTCAAAACTGAAGCAGTTAGTAATTATAGATATGCTAATTTTTATTTAACTCCTATAAAAATCCTACTAGTCAGAGAAGAGTTAGACATGTTGGGTATTTACTATTAAGGTGTGAACTGAAATGCTCTTACTAATAAAGGTTGCATCTTGTATGTATATTTGATGACTTGAATTTATTTCTAGTTTCTTCTTTGGGCAAACTATCTTCAAGATATAATTCCTATCATTATTAGCATATTAAATTTTCTCCCTTTCCATTGTTTTCAGGGTTGGATTTACTTTTTAATTAAGATTTTTTACTCCACAAAATTAAGTATGTTTTCTTTTTCTTTTTTATTTTAAAATAAAAAAATTAAAAATGATGATACAGAATTTCAAAAAAAATAATAGATTAACTATGTTTAATGTATTATATATTGTTCATTTTTATATTCAAAGTAGTTGCTCAGATGACAAGACGTAGGCATGAAAAATGATAAAACAATGAAAGAACAAACCATTCTTTTTGATGAACTAATAGAGATTAGTAGAATAATGATCCTATCTATCTATCTATCTATCTATCTATCTACCTATCTATTTCTTTCCTGTTTTTCTTTTCTCCTTTACCCCATCCCAGTTGTTCTTTCCTTTTGAGCAGTTTCTTCCCCTTTCACTTTCACAATAGCTATTGTACATTTTGGATCTTATTTACTCATTCAATTTTTTTTACATCAGGGAGACAATAGGATATTATAACTACTGTTTTAGTCTTATGAAAATTTGGGTTTCATTTGTTATACCTCTTTCTGACTTACTCTTCTTTACCTTATATTTAAATAATTTTCATAGAAAATAAATAAGTAAGTAAATAAATAAAATACTTGGCCTCACCTGCATTCCTAAGGAGTGAAAGGCAAAGAGGTGAAAGGGAAATGCTAAGGCCATCCCAGGGAAGATGATGGCTCTTTTGATCTTTTTTTGTTCTCAGCTTCCAAGATGCTCATCCCCTAAGGAGATAGCCTACCTGTCTGTCCAGATAAAAGGACCAACACACACATTCAAGAAAAGGATGGCAGTGTTGGTGAGGAACACGGCAAGTGCTATCATTGTCCAGACAGACAAGCCCATGTACAATCCAGGACAGACAGGTATGGGGTTCCGTGGTGGCTCGTTTCACAGATGAGATGTTCCCCTTGCATCTGCCATTGAGGCCTGAATCTCTGGGTCTACTCAGAAAGTTTTTCTTTTTCAGTTAAGTTTCAAGTTTTGTCTGTGGATAGAAATTTGCATCCACTGCATGAGTTGGTGAGTATTTTATGACTGTGTCTTTCAGTGGTATGAGTGGCAGAGGGGTGAAGAAAAAAATGACTAGATGGACTTTTAACTTTAACAAACCTGGAGTCAGTCACAGAATTTTAACTCAAGCAGAGAATTGGATTGTCATAGCGATGGCACCAAAGGGAAGGAGACAATGAATTCTTCTCTTCTGTACTTTTCAGGCACCCAGATACCAGTTAATGCATTGATTGGGTAGGAAGCTCTTTAGTGGCAAATTGGAGGCATTGTGACAGACATGGCTAGGCCCTTTGTAACATTTAAGGACACAGTTCCTCAACACCACTACATCTCTACTCTTTTATAATTCCACTTAGACCTCTACAAAACTATATTAGACTAGGTTTTCCTTCTTCAAGATGAAAATCTTGTTATTTGCCAGAAGTATCTCTGGTGTGAATCTTACTCTATGGGCTCAGGGATGCAATCTGGGTAGCATTGTTTTAAATCAAATTAAACCTAAGAAAAACTGATTATGAAAATTCATTATTTGACATTTAAAAAATGCCTCATCTTCCCCAGAAGCACAAAAACAATCCAGAAGATTTATATAAAACTTAGAAATTAGAGGAAAAGACCTCTAGGATTCAGTTACTGTATTATTCTTGGTTGACTTCAGCTCAAAATTCATAAAAAATACGAGTACATCCCAATTTTTCTAACACTTCTATGTTTTTACCCATATTCTCTGTCTCTGCTTCCATTACAATGAAAAAGTATTCATGTACTAATCAGAGTGAACTCCTTTATATGTGCTTTTGGGTCCATCCTATTTTACTTATTTAACAGCTCCCAAATAGTCCTTTTCCTTTTCTCCATCATCATTATTCCCTTTTATGGGATAATTCCTAATAGATTGCACATAGTTGTTACTGTCACCTATCTTATGAAAAAGTTAAATATGGGCATTTTCATAGACCTGCTGCCCATCTCCAAATGAGAATTCATTTCCCTATCCTTCCAATTGCAACAAAAGAATTAACTACACACACTGTCTTTACTTCCTTCCTGCAATATAGGAGAGTAGAAAATAATGCACTTAGCTTTTATAGTCCCCAAATAGTACTCTTTGGGACAGGGAGATAGTTAAAGGTAACTTTCGTTTTCATGGTTTATTTTCTGTGGACACTTCAGAGACTATCATTAATATATAACCAACTATTCGTCTATGTTGCCAAAGTGCTCTTGTCCAGTGGTTGTTTACTCCTTCCCCAGCTGCCCAAAATCCAGAGGTTCACATCAATATAATCCAAAATGACCTTTTTTCTGACTTTCTCTCTATTATGGTCTTTATGTGGTCCATGGGAAGTACTCATGACTTCTTTGTTTACAAAACCTCTGAAGTTGCAGCCCTATCCAAAGCAGCAGCAGTTTTCTGTTGCTCTTCATCCAGAAGAGGTAATCACTAATTCTTGTGCTCATATTCTACAGTAGGAGTTAGGTACTGGTTCTATCTGTTCAACTAAGTGCTCACAGGAATCCATTTTCTTCTTCTTCTTCTTCTTCTTCTTTTTTTTTTTTTTTTTTTTTTTTTTTTTTTTTGTGAGAGAGTGTCACTCTGTGTAGTTCAGGCTGTCCTGGAACTCACTATGGACCCAGGCTGGCCTCAAACAAACTTGCAGTGATTCTTTTGCCTCAGCCTCTCAAGTAACACTGGGATTACAGGTGTGCGCCACCAGGCCCAGCTCACAGGAATTCTTTTTCAATTCATTAGACTGTGAGGGGAAGTTGCTGCCTTTCTTAGAATAAGCAGATGTACTGGCTTGACCAGCACAGTGCCAGTTTATGAATGTTGTCTAGAAATAATTGCAATTATGACACATTTCACTCTCAAAAAAATTTCCTGATTTGTGCAATAAATTATATAAGCACTTTAATCCTATGGCTAGGGATGGACCTCAGCATACAAGAGAGATTCTCAGTTTCCTTTCCTTCTTACTTTTTAAATTAGTAACATGGTGTGAGTTCTCCACTTAGTCCTTGATTTCTACTTAAGTTTTTTCTTCGGTGGTCTATCTTACTGTTAACTTTATTAACTCTGACATCAATTTCATTGAATTTTAGCTGAAACTCCCATTGAAATGTCTGGTTCTTTAAGTCAATTAGAGTTTGGTGTATCTGTGAAATTTTTGTACTAAAATATTGTTTTTCTTTTGTTTTAGTTTCCTCTGGTTTATATTGAGGTAAGAAATTTAAGGCATTTCATGTTCAGAAGAAATCAGTATATTGAAAATAAATCGATGTTTGGAAAGTCATGACAATATTCCAAGGGTAATGGAGATTAAAAGGAGACTATATCTGAAAATTTCCCACATTTCAGATACCTATTTCTTTCTTTCCAAGTAAAATTATTGGAAACTTCCCAGATGATTAATGACTAATACAGCAGTCTTCCTACATGTATTATTGCCTCTAATTCTTTATTTCCTTGAATCGTCTTACTCTGTAGGACCCTAAAATGAATCGAATTATGCAATGGCGGAATATTACATCAGAGAATGGAATTAAGCAGTTGTCCTTCAGCCTGTCATCGGAGCCCATTCAGGGTTTTTACAAGATCGTGGTACTAAAACAATCAGGAGAAAAGACAGAACACTTCTTCAATGTGGAAGAATATGGTATGGTTTTGGAAGATTGGGAAGAAAAAGTGGATGTCATAGTGTCTGGCAACCAGAGTATGAATCCACTTGAATGTATTTACTGTATATGGGTGGGGCTTCAACTGACTCTATGCAGTACTCTCACCTATGAACCCAGAATTTCATAAAAGTTTGGGATTTTTGAAAGGAAATTACTTCCTCGAATTTGATATTTTTTTCTTATTTAAGTGGAAGCTTCCATGATTTGTTGGATTACTATAACATATGACCACTCATTTTAATAGCTTTGTATGGTGTTACTTTAAAATTATAAAGTCACCATTTCTAAGCACTGGTTTTTCATTTAAGCAACCACAAAAATATCTTGCCCACATGCTGCATTTCTGTGGTATCTTTCAATAGTGCTCCCCAAATTTGAAGTACAAGTAAAGTGTCCAAAGGCAGTCACATTCCTGGACGAAGAAGTGAATATTACAGTGTGTGGAATGTGAGTAAATTTTTCTTTCTTTCTCTGAAAATTAAAAGGTGCCAAACATCAAAAATTTTCAGAAGTTTGTTACTAGTATATGTTTACAATACACGATAATTATATTCTCTTGAAGAATTGGTCATATCAGACTTTGGTCATTTTTATTTCCTCTTCCATCATCCTTCTTCAGACCCCCTTCCAACCTACACAGAGTCTACCTCCCTGGTTCCTACCATCTCTTTTATTTTGCCCTTTAAATTATTTATACTTTGGGTCTCTCATATTAGAGAAAACATGTGATATTTAACCTTCTGCATTTGATTGATTTCACTTAGCATTATAGTCTCAGTATCCATCAATTTTGTATATATATACTTTCTTTATCAATTAATCTTTTCACAGGTATATAGGCCACTTCCCTCATTTAGTTACAGTGATTTGTGCTGCTATAAACATGATTATGCTTGTATCAATGTAAAGATGTCTTTAACTCTTTTGGGAAGATACCCAGAAGAGAAATAGCTCAGTCAAATAGAATTTCTATTTTTAATTCTTTGAGGAATCACTATACTGATTTTCATAGTGATTGTACTACTTTACACTTCTGCAAACAATATGGAAGAGTTCTCTTTGCCTTATAACCTGGCTAGCATTTGTTTGTTGCAATCTTAACGATAGGTATTCTGACTACAGTAAAATGGAATCTCATTGTTATTTTGATTTGTATTTCTCTAATTGCTGAATATTTTGCACTTTTTTTTTCACACACTTATAGGCCTTTTGTTTATCTTTTGAGAAATAGCTATTCATTTAAATTGCCATTTTTGATTGGATCTTTTATTTTTTAATTTCTGTACACATTCCAGATATTAGTCCTTTGTCAAAGGAGTAGCTGGCAAAGATGTCTTTCCCCCATTCTGTAGGCTGTCTCTTCAAACTATCCTTTTTTCTGTGTAAAAGCTTTCAAACTTACTATAACACCATATGTTATTTCTTGGTATTATTTTTTGTGTATTGGGTTTCCGCTTAGGAAGTCCTTGCCTCTACCTATGTCTTCAAGAGTTCTATTGGTTTTTTTTTTCTGTCAGATTCAGTGTTTCTGATTCAGTATTTATGTCTCTGACCCATTTTGATTTGATTTTACAGGGTGACAGGTATAGATTTAGATTATCTTCTGCATGTGGATAACCAGTTTTCTCAGGACACTTTGCTAAAAAGTCTTTTTTAGCATTGTCAAAAATCAGTTAGCTGAAGGTGTTTGAGGTTGTTTCATCATGCTGTTCCACTGGTCAACACATCTTTTTGTGCCAGTGCCATGCTGTTTTGTCACTGTAGCTTTGTAGTACAACTTGAAGTGGGGAATTATGGTGCTCTTGTTGCTCAGGATTGCTTTGGATATTTTAAGTCTCTTCTGCTTCCATGTACATTTTAGAATTGTTTTTTCCAGCTTTGTGGAGACCACTGTCAGTATTTTGATTGAGATTATATTAGATTTTATGCAATTTTTGGTAACATGGCCATTAGATAATATTGGTTATGGCTGTCTAGGAAAGGGATTATCTTTCCATTTTGTGATAGTCTCTTCAATACCTTTTTTTCAGAGCAGTATAGTTGTCATTATAGAGATCTTTCACTTCCTCATTTAGGTTAAATTGTAGGCATTTAGTTTTTTCAAAGTTTTTGTGAGTGCGATTGATTTCCTGATTTCTTTCTCAAGCAGGTTCATTGTTCATGTACAGAAACACTATTTTTGTGTTGATTTTGTATCTTACCTCATTGCTGAATTGTTTCATCACTTACAAGAGTATTGTGGTGGAGTTTTTGATGTGTTAAATGCGAAGAAGTGTGTCCTATGCAAAAAGGGATAGTTTGACTCCTTCCTCTCCATTTTATTTATCTATTTTTTGCCTGACTGTTATTGCTAAAATTTTGGTACTATACTAAACATTAGTGGTGAGAGTAGACACCCTTGTTTTTTCCTGATTTTAGAGAGAAACACTTTCAGGTTTTCTTCTGTATAATATAACATTGCCACTGGGCTTGTCATTAATGGTTTAATTTGAGTTACGGTCCTGTACTTACTTTATTCAGGTTTTTTTTTTTTAAATCATGAATGAATGTTGGATTTTGCCAAAGACATTTTTTCCATCTATTGAAATGGTCGTGGGATTTTTATCCTTACTTCTGATTATGTGGTGTACTATATTTATGTATTTATTTACTTATTTGATACCGGAGATTGAACTCATGACCTTGCGCTTGCCAGGCAGGTGCTTATGCTGCTCAACTAAATCTTATTGATTTGCATCATTGCATCATTGGCATGAAGCCAACCTGGTCCTGTTGTATGATGTTTTTAATAATTTGTTACATTCTGCTTGTGAGTATTTTGTTTAAGATTTTGGCATCTATGTTCATTAAGAAAACTGACTGTAGTTTTCTTTATTCCATTAGCCCTTCTCTGGTTTTGGTATCATGGTAATACTTAGCTTTCAGGAATGGGTTTGGCATTTTTCCTTCTCTTTCAATTTCATGGATGAATTTGAGGAATATTGACATTATTTTTTCACTGAACTTCTGGTAGAATCCAGTGGTGACTCCATCAGGTTCCAGATATTTCTTTGTAGGGTGGGTTTTTACTGCCTCATTTTATTGCCTGTCATTGGTCTGTTCAGTGTTTTTATGTCTTCTTGATTCAGTTTTAGTAGTTTAGATTTGTCTGCGTATTTATGCATCTTTTCCAAATTCTTCAGTTTATTGGAACATAAGATTTTGAAGTAGTTTCTTTCAGTCTTCTAGATTTTGGGGATTTCCAGTGTGATTTCACTTTTCAAATTCCTAATTGCATAGATATGAATCTTTTCTTCTTTGTTTTGGTAAGTTTTGCTAAGTAGTTTTCAATCTTATGTATCCTTTTGAAGAATGAATTCTTTGATTTGTTGAAATTGAATATTTTTGTCCTGATTTTGTTAATTTCTGCTTTCACCTTTATAATTTTATTACTTATAAATTTTGGATTTGGATTGCTTTACTAGGACCTCAAGGTTAATTATCATGTTATTTATTTGTGATCATTTTATTTTTCTGTTCTCTTTTTGTACCAGAAATAGAATTCATGACCTCATGCTTGCTAGGCAGTTGCTATACCACTGAGCTATATCCCCAGTCCCTTATATTTTTCTAATGTGAGCATTCATAGTTATAAACTTACCTCTTGGAACTGCTTTCATGGTGTCTCATGAGTTTTATTACATTGTGTGTCATTGTCATCTGATTCTAGGAAGTTTTAAATTTATTCTCTGATTTCTTTTGTTACTCACTGATTATTCCAGGGTGTGTTATTTAATCTCCATGTGTTTGTGTAGTTTCTGTGGTTTATTTTGCTATTGAGTTCTCATTTCTTTCTGCTATATATGGCCTATGATGTGCTCTATTTGGGAGAAAGTTCCATGTGCTGCTGAGAAGAAAGTATATTCTGCTGCAGAATGAAAGACTCTAGCAACTGGTTAAGTGAATTTTTTTCAATTGTGTGGTTTAACTCTGATATTTATTTCCTTATTGATTTTTTTCATATAGACCTGTTTATTTATTTAAGGAGAGTTTTTAAAGTCACACACTAAGATCATATTAATGTTTAACTGACTTTTTTTTGCCTCGAAGTATTTGTTTTTGTTTTTCAAAATTAGATTCCTGGACATATACTGTATATACACTTACAATTGCTGTTTCTTCCCATTGAATTGTTCCCTTTTCCAGTATGTATGTAATGACTTTCTTTATCTACTTTTGTCAATTTTGGCTTGAATTCCACTTTATCTGAAAATAGGGTGGCTGCTCCTGAGTGCATCTGGCTCCTGTTGCATGGAGTATTGCTTGGTATTATTTCATTCTTGGTCTATGTGTCTTTATGGATGTTGTGTGCCTCTTCTAGGCATCTTATAGTTGGGTTTTGCTTGTGTTCTTATCTGTTAGTTTGTGTATTTTTGATGAGGGTGTTAACACCATCTACATTCAATGTTATTTTAGGATATTTACTGACTCTTATCATTGCATTGTTTTTCCTTTGCTGATTTCTTTAGTTTCCCTCTTATCTACTACCCAAGTCAAGTGTTTTCTTTCCTTTAGGCTTCTTGGTGATTTTGTCTTTCTATCTCTGTTGACAATTCCCTCACATACATTGTGCAATGCTAGTTTGGTGGCTATGAATTCCTTTGTGTGTGCTTTGTCCTGGAAATTCTTTACTTCTCAATCAACTTTTGAAAAGTAATTTTTCAAGGTATTCTTCTGAATTGAAAGTTGTTTTCATTAGTGCTTTATAAATTTCAATCTAATCTCTTTTGATCTTTAAATAAATTTTCTTTTCTTAATTAATTAAATTTATTAGTAATATATATAATGATCACATTCATCATAGAATATTTGTATGTGTATGATATCACTTGATTATTTTTTTCCTATTTCCCTGTCCTTCCTTCAACCCCTCTTCCTATTTAAAAAAGCTTTGTTTCCATTTTTTCCTTCTATTCTCAACTTTTCTTTTCCCTTCCTTTCTTTTTCACTCTCCCCTCCCTAGTTACTTTTCTCATTTGAATATTTTCTTCTTATTTCATAATACCTATTATACATTTTGGTCTTTCTTTACAGATTCAGCTTCTCACACTAGAAAAATAATACAGTATTTACACATGTGTGTCCAATTTCTTTCACTTAAGAGTACTGTCTCAAGGGGTATCCATTTACCCAGAAATGTCTCAAGCTTATACTTTTTATGGCAGAG